>QZLH01000438.1:22518-90130 GCA_003833135.1 Oehlia diaphana | reverse complement strand
CGTTAACCTGTAAAGAAAATGGTCTTTTCATTTTAAAAAAAAAAGAGCATTTCTACAAAATTTTCTTCGAAGTACATTCGTTAAATTCCTACTTTACTGAACTCACGAACGTCATTGCGATTGTGTTTGGGTAAATGTAAATTAATTAATCAATAAAATACCGGAACAAATTAAATTTAACATATTCTTTTTTTTATTCAAAAAAAGGACTTTTTAAAAAGTTTTTTGTTTGGTTAATAAGTCAAAACTCACGAATGATATCAGGTTTTCATTATAAATTGCCATTATAATGAGAAGTGCAAGGTTGTTTTTTTTAAATAAAGAAGTTTTAAAGGCATTTAATCAGATAATTTTTTACGAGCATTAAAATGGGAAATGCTCGTGCGTGTACAGTACTTGTGAAAGTTGTCGTGGGGAAATTGATTGAAACTGATGTAATATTTACATCAAACATATAAACAGATGTCAAATTACAATTACTTTTTTTTCTTTATAAATAGGAAATTACGTGTATACAATATATTACGTATATTGCGTCAACAACTAAGATCCAGATATTATATCAAACCTTTATTATGATCATAATTTAAATGCGTTATGCCATTCTTTATTCAGACAATTTGAATGAACAAAAAATGATTTTCAAAAAAATATCATTTAAAATTAAAATTCTATTTAGAAAAAGAATCACTATCGCTATAACCACCTATAATAATCAAATAATATAATCTATAAAGTAAATAAAATATTATTAATAACAAAAAAATATTAGAATATTTAAATATATTGAAGACAGAATATATACGTACGTACCCTATGATAGATTCAATCACTGTTATATCAATCCTTGAACTTTTAAGTTCCTGCGTTGATATTTCATATAATCGAGTGTTGGGTTTTGGACAGATTTTTAGGATTTGATAAAGTTTTGGACAAATTTTGAACAAACTTCCAAACAGTATAAAAAATTTGCAAAATAAGATATTGAATCATTTGTTATAATTACTGCATAATTAACTAGTTTTATAATCTTCTCTTAATTTGCTCTTAAGTAAAATTGAAAAATTTCTAAATTAATTGAAATCAATTACAATTATATAAATTTGCTATAGAATCGTATCTTTCTTACGCAAGCCAAAATATTGTAATATTCAAATTCATTTCTGCGTTCTTTCGAAGAATGCTTTGATATATCCAATATCTCCGGTAACTTTAGACTACCTATGTAAATGCCAGAAATAAAAACTCACGTTCTCATATTATAAGAACGACTTGCTTGATGTTTCTTCATCTCTCAAAGTCTCTTCTAATCCTTTCGACGTCAACTGTAAGAATTTCTCACCGAAATCGCCTGTAAATTATTTTTGTTTTTGAATATTTTCATGATGTTAGTATAAATATGTGAAAATTATGAAATATTATAGATTATTTATATTATTTAGTACTAAATAATATCCCCATTATTCTAACAATCTCATGAGATAAAAAAATATAGTATTAAATATTAAATGATTCTCTAAAAAAATCATTTTGATTCTTATCAAGTTTACATTTTTTTTTTTAAAAAAAAAAATACAATGGCTTACTCGCTATATCAGATATACTTTTAATTGCTCTTACTTTTTGGCATCATATTACTGTATAATACTTAAAAATCACTTCTTGGCACAAAACAAATTTTTTAACCTTTAAGAATCGTACCTAATTAATTTTTTATATTATTAATTTTTTTTTATAAACAATTCAGAAAAAAATACAACAAAGAATTTGAATCAAAACAAACCTTGTTTAATAAATTAAACATTGCTTTTAATTACTTTGATTTTTTTCTAGCATTCTATGAAAAATCTTTTTTTAGGAAGTTTTTTGTTGTTAAAAAATTCACGTGGTAGCACATAACCATCATTGATCATAAGATCAATATCTACAAGTTCAATATAATGTGTCACGTCTAACCAGGTAAAGTTCAGGTTTATCGGTTCAAACATACGCTTATATATATCGGCTTTTTGATACTGGGCTAGGGAAGGTAAGTTTCGTAATGATTTTCATTACGAAACTTAATTATTGTTTAATTTTTTAAAGGAACGTTACTAAATACTAACGTAGTAAAGATTCGTTTTAATTCTTTTCGACAAAAAAAAGGCAAGAATAATTTTTTTTAAGAAATAATTACGAAGAAGAAATATTTTTTCTTAAAAAAATTGATAAAATTCATCGATATTTAAGAGGGGAGAAAGGAGAAAGAAACTAAGCCAAAATGTGATATCTTACTTTATTAGAAAACGGTATATATATATACAGACAGTATCTATGAAATTACAATTCTTCTGCCTCTAAAATAAAATAATTTCACTAAAATGATACACTAAATTTGAACATTGCTTATGCAACCATCACGTGATACAAATTTATAATAAATTAATAGGAGGTTGTACCATGAAATTACCAAGATTTTATTAAACTATTTTATATAAGCATTTTTACCATTTTTTCCATTGCTTAATATATCAATTATTATATATTTTGACTTACAGAAGTTTCTAGATTCTTTGCTAAATTTTGCTTCATAATATGAAATGGAAAAACCTTCGCTGGAGTACAACCTTTAAACCCATTTGGATAAATTGGTTTCAAAATTAGTGGAAAAGAACAAATTTCAACAACCAAATTTTCAATTTCATCCTCATCCCAACTACCTTTCATGTAAGATTTATTTATTTTTTCATTATTATTAAACCAATGATAATGAACTACTGGTTCTTGAATAAGTAAATTAAAATAAAAGATTCTAATGACTTTAGAACCAAATCTTTCGCTAATGAAATTATTTTTTCCTTTTAATATCATTAATTTTACGATATTTATTCATCATCCTATTGATCTTTTTTGAGATAATATGAATAAAGTTATCATCATCGGATGATGGTGTATAACACTAATCCTTTTATAGATGTGTATCATAATAATTTGTAACCGGTGTAACCTATCACATAAAAAAGTAACATACCACCACTTCTCAATTTTATTTAACCGGTTAAAAATCGACTTTGGATGTTTTAAAGAATTATATCTTTATAATAAATAACGTAAAGCTTAAATTTGGATTATAAAATTAAATTGTTATAAGAAACTTTAGAAAGCAAAAAAGAAAAGAAATTCAACATGAACCCGAACCATAGTAGAACAGATAATATAGTCCGAGAAAAGGATAATATAATCCGAGAAAAGAATAACATAATCCGAGAAAAGGATGACATAATCCGAGAAAAGAATAACATATTCCGAGAAAAGGAAAACATAATTCGAGAAAAAGATTACATACTCCGAGAAAGGGATACTATAATCCGAGAAAAGGAAAATATAGTCCGAGAAAAGGATAGATTAATTCAAGAAAATGATAAGATGGTCTATGATAACATGGTTCATGAGAAGGATGTCATGATTCAAGAGAAGGATTTCATGATTCAGGAGAAAGATGTTATGATTCACGAGAAGGACGCTATGATCCAGGAGAAGGATAACTTAATTCACGAGAAGGACGTCATGGTCCAGGAGAAAGATGTCATGATCCAAGAGAAGGATGTCATGATCCAAGAAGGATAATGAATTCAGAAGATTTAGGAAAAGACAACGAAACTTAAGAAATTTTTAAGAAGTTCAATAAAATGAATCAGGAAAGAAAATGAGATTTATAACGGTGATACTAAATTCAAAAATAAAGTTTCTAATAATTCAATTAAATTTAATGATTTATATAAGTTATATTCTTATTTAGTAGATTTATATTATCAAAATAAAGAAATTAATATTTCTTAAGTACAACTTCGCGTTATTGAGTTATTGAACAAATTGGTGATTCGGCATGTCAAGAGCAGAAACACTGTATACAAGAGCAAGGATTTAGCTTTAGAGTCGGGGATACAACCAAAGTATAACTTATTAAATTACGACAATACAGTATAATTTTGAAGTCCTTGGAAAATAGATGATTTACAATATTGTTGATAAAAAATATATTCCTAATTCTATTGATTATTTTAAACAATGAAATCAGCAAATTTCGCGAGCTCAAAGATCCTGAAGAAAAAAAAATTGAAGATATGGTTGGCGAAACGGAGTTACTTTGTTTTATTTTTGACACAACTTTCAAGGCTAGTTGTATGATAATGAAATAGATAATATAATTGTTGATATTTGCTACTTTATAAAATAAACTATAACATAACGATAGACACCGTTTAACAAGAAATTATTATAGATCATTTGATATTGAATTCTCCTCTCAAAGTAAATTCAATAACAGAATTTCGCGATCGCATGTACTCAAATATCACTTAATCAAAATTATTTGTCGGTGCTGGATAATTATGATTATTGGGTCGAAAAAAGAATATGTGTAGTTATCGTTAGAATTATTATGGAAATTATTTGTATTTAATATTCGATGCTTTGCAATCGACTGAACTTATCAATCTAGCGTTGGTCGTTAGGACAATTATTTAGTTTCTTGTCGAAAACCCTTTAGAAACTGTCATACAAAAAGTAAATGTAAAAACGCTAAACCTTTTATAGATATGCAGCATAATCATTTGTAACCTATGTATCCTTACATGTAAAACAAGTAACGTAACAGCAATTTCCCAAAATTTTTATTTAACCGTCCACAACGAATTTTTTTTCTATTTAGAAAGCAAAAAGAAAAAAATTCAAGAGAAAGATAATATGGCCCAAAAGGTTAACTTAATCCGAGAAAAAGCTATCATAATCCAGGAAAAGAATAGCATTATCCAGGAAAAGGTCAACCTAATCCGAGAAATTGTTAACATAGCCCGAGAAAAAACTAACATAATTCGAGAAAAAGTTAACATGGTCCAAGAAAAGACCAAAATTGTCCGAGAAAAAGGTAACATATCCCGGGAAAAGGATAAAATAGTCGACAATGACAACATCTTTGATAGCATTTATCCATGAAAAAAACACTTTAATTCAAGAGAAGGATATCATACTCCAAGAGAAGGATGTCATGATCCTAGAGAAGGATGTCATGCTCCAAGAGAAGGATGTCGTGCTACAAGAGAAGTATAGCATGCTTCAAGAGAAGGATACTATCATCCAAGAAAAGGATGTTATGATTCAAGAAAAGGATGTCATGATACAAGAAAAGGATAAAGAAATTCAAAAGATTTAAGGATAAGAATATAAAATTCCATATGAGAATTCAAAAAAGGATAAAAAAATCCAAGATTTAAAACAAAAAAAAAAAGAAGTTTCTAAATACCAATAGCTCTTGGAATTGCAATAAAATAAATCAGATAATTTATTTTATAATACTGTGTTTCTTAGATATAGAAAATATACAAAGACATATTTTAGTGATCCAGCATATCAAGAAAACTACGGAATACGGAAACTGATATATATATACAAAAGCTAAAAGTCGTGTTTGGAGTTTGATGGAATGAATAATCTTAATTACGACTGGAGTTCTTGGAAAGAATTTAATAATATTGATGATAAAAAAAATCGGTATTCATAATTTATTGTAATTTTCGAAATTTTTTAATGAAATTAGTAAACATCGCAAACTCAAAGATTCTAAAAGAAAAAGAAGTTTAAAATGACTGGCGAAATTATTAATGTTCAAGGACCAGTCACTGATTAATCATAGAGACAATATAGATTCTAGTTGTATGAAAGGAAATCGGGGTGATAATGTAGCTATTGACTTTGTTTCCTTAATAGTAGAAGAATTCAAGGATAAATTATATTTTTTTGGCAAATAAAACTATGATTGACAATAGAAGAATTTTAAACAAAATTTATGGATACTGTATTAAAATTTACAGAATAATTCTTTCAAAGGTTACGATATATCGAACGACCCAAGATAAATTTTATTAAATGTTGCATAATTCGGGCCAAAAAAATTCAGTAGTGTGTGACCGTTTTAATCAGAAATTGGGAAAACACTAAACTGAAAAGAGGCTAAGAATTTTGTTAACTAATCCCTTTATAGATATGTAACATAATCATTTGTAATCGGTGTATTTCTATAAGTAATTCATTTTGACCAAGCAGTTGTCTTCAACGAAATTTGTTTTCATATTATCATTAGATTTAAAGAAATAGAAAGCCACTTAATTTGAATGATTGAATGATAAGATTTAACCATTATAAGATAATTTAGTAAGCAAAAAGAAAGAAAAGGGATAAAATAATCCAAAAAGAGGATAACATAATTTAAGAAAGGATAGTATGGCCCAAGAAAAAGTTAACTTAATCCGAGAAAAGGCTAATTTATTCCGAGAAAAGGCTAACATAATCCGAGAAAAGGATAACATAGCCCAAGAAAAGGTTAATTTACTTCGAGAAGTTGCTGACATAGTCCGAGAAAAGGATAAAATAGTTCGTGAAAATGATAACGCGGTTTATGATAACATGGTATTCGAGAAAGATGTCGTGATCCACGAGAAAGATATCATAATCCAAGAGAAGGATGTCATGATTCATGAGAAGGATTCCATAATCCACGAGAAGGATGTCATGATCCACGAGAAGGATGCCATGATCCACGAGAAGGATACCTTTGTCTACGAGAAGGATGTTATTATTCAAGAAAAGGATAAAGAAATTCAGAAAGTTTGAAGAAAAATATAATAAAATCAATAAAAGTTTCACAAAAAGGACAACTCGATTCAAGAAATAAGCCTAATATTTAAAAACAAAGATTTCTAAATACCAATATGTTAATTATAAACGATAATTAAATAAATTTAGTTAAAGTATATAGAAAAATAAAATGGAGTTCCTAAATTACGACTTCACATTATTGTAAGTATACAGACCTCAAGAAAACTATGGAATAGAAGCTGTTATGTATACAATCAAAAAAGAATCGTGTAAGAGTTGATGGAATAATACAATCAAGTTTAACATATTAAATTGTGATTGAAGTTCTTGAAGATTTAATAATATTAATGGTAAAAGAAATATGGCTAGTTTATACAATAAAATTAATAAGAAAAAAAATTGAAGATATGACTGATGAAATTATTAAATGTCGTTATTTTATTTTAAACTTAACGTTCAAGGACTTCGCTGATTAGTTTTATGAAAGAAATTGGGGATAGATAATACTGCAATTGAATTAGAATGATGCTATTACTGTACAATTAACAAAATAATTCAAAGATTATGATAGATTGAGCGTCCTACGAAATATTGCATAATGCGGGCCAAAAATCATGTGCGCGTTTTATTTTAAAACGTTGTGACGATCAGTCCAAGTGACGTTTTAATATTGACCGCCAATCCATTTATAGATGCGCGAGCATAGGGAAGTTCTAAATTTAGAAACCGTGTTTTATCAATGTTACACACTATAGAATTCAATCCGTAGGATAAATGTTAACACTTACAAACTATCCAATGACATCCGGTGTTCCACCAAGTTTTACTAGGAAGAACTTAAACTATACCTACATGTTACACAGAGTTAGTATATTGGTTTGTAACCTTTAACCTTTAAAGACAGTAAAACTTAATAAAACTTGGTCTTTTTTTGATAAAAAACGGTTCCCGGACTCACATGAGCAAGAATAAGAAGGATAAGAACCAAATGGATGATCTTTTCCTTGGAATTTTTTGTGAGACCTTCAAAATCGGCATTACGAAATCAATCTGTTAATAAAAATTGATTTCAGCCAATCAAATCCTTGCTGATCAACCAATGAAATCAAACTATCATGTAACGAAATTTGCTTCACATCGTTTTAGAGGTTGTAAGAAAGTAACAATCCAAGAAAAGGATAAATAATTTAAGAGAAGATAATATGGCCCAAGAAAAGGTTAACTTAATCCAAGAAAAGACTAACTTAATCCGAGAAAAGGCTGGCATAATTCGAGAAAAGAATAACATAGTACGAGAAAAGATTAATATAGCCCAAGAAAAGGCTAATCTGCTCCAAGAAATTGGTAATTTAGTCAGAGAAAAGGCTAGTATAGTTCGAGAAAAAGTTAACGCAGTCCGAGATAAGGGCAACATAGTCCGAGAAAAATGTAACATAATCCGAGAAAAGGATAAAATAGTTCGTGAAAATGATAACACTGTCTATGACAATATGATACACGAGAAAGATACCATGATCCAAGAGAAGGATATCATAATTCAAGAGAAGGATGTCATGATCCATGAGAAGGATTCCATGATCCAGGATAGGTATAATTCGATCCAAGAGAAAGATGGTGTTATCTACGAAAAGGATACCCTGATCTACGAGAAAGATGCCATGATCCAAGAGAAGGATGCCATGATTCATGAAAAGGATAAAGAAATTCAGAGGATTTAAAGAAGAGAATTCAAAAAAAGGATAGAACGAGTCAAGATTTAAAGCAAAAATTATTAAATTCAAAAAGAAAGTTTCTAAATACCGATATGTTAATTTAAAATGATGATAAAATAAATTTAGTTAAATTAAAGATATTATAGTGTTCTTTAAGTTATATTCACATTATTGAACGATGTTTAAGTATACAGACCCTCAAGGAACTTTGGACAATTAAAAAAGAATCTTCTTATTGTTGATGGAATGATACAATCAGTTATAACACTAAATTATGAAAAACCTTTTTGAAGTTCTCGGAGAGGATTTAATAATATTAATGTTAAAAGGATACGGCTAATTTTATATAATGAAATTGGTAAGTATCGCAAGCTCAGATTCTGAAAAAACAAAGAAATTGAAGATATGGCTGGCGAAATTATTAAAACCGTTGTTACTTTATTTATTTTTTGTACCAAATATGGACTTAAAGCTAATGGAAAGGTTGAGTTTATCTTCTCTCATTATATATAGCTAAATTTATACTTTTTAAATCGCTTTTACAGAATACCGAGAATATTGACTTACAGGGAAAAATAAAAAACAATATGTATTAAATTCTGGGGAGAATATTGACACGGAAGATATAGAAATGATTAGACCAGTTTCTGATTAATCATAACGAAAATATAGATTCTAGTTGTATGGAAGAAAATTGGGATGGAATAGATAATATAGCTGCTGGTATTTGCTTCCCTTAATAGTGAAAGAATTCGGATAAATTTAATTTTCTAGTTAACAATCGGTGGTCATGTCAGATCACGTTCCGATCATTAATTAAAAAATGATCGGCAAATAAATTACTAAAAATGCTTGTATAATACAAACGTGATTTTTTTTTCGAGCAACGTACGAAAACTTTAACGGACTTCTACTTTTTATGTTTTCGCCTAAATATTTCAACCTTCTTTTTTATAATACAACACTTTTACAAAAAACTTTACTATACCCAACTTTCTTCTATTTTTTTGGCTTTAACCCCCAGATGCAACCCTTAAATAAAGTCAAAACACTTTTTTAAATTACCAATTATATGTATTTTTTTGCGTACGATCGAGTTACTTAAGCGTAAAAAGGTGATTAGAATAGTAAGTTTTGCGACAATTACGTAATTTTTATTCCATTACAATAATATTGATTTAAATAAAGCATATAACTAATACATAAATATTTTTTTTATTACGAAAAAAGTACATTTTATTTGTCCTTATGATAATTCCACCACTCTCGTACTTTTTTTTTGGTCCAAATACCTGATAAAAGTTCACAAACAGAAGCAATAGCATCATCTGGTAGCTTATCTTTATATACTTTCAATGCAGAAAGTATTTCCGTCTCTGCCTCAGTAGTTCGATGCTTTTTTTGTTTAGGTTGTGGCTTAGTTGTATCGTCACTTGTTGTTTGTGAAGATCCAGCAATAGTTTTTGTCTTGATTTGTTTTTACTATTATAATCTTTCACTTTAGTCCTAACTACCCCTACCGCTCTTCTACCTTTAGGATTTCTGTTTTCGATTTTTAAAACCTCTTGCCGGTATATTCCTTTAATTCTTTCCAATCCACCTGGATAACATGCAATAAGACGATCAAGTCCCTCCTGATGCATTTCTGTTGGTGTATATTTTTGGAATAATTGGTGTGATAATGGATTATCCATTCCAAATATTGCTACTAGGTCATTAACGAGTTCCCACAAAGATTCTTGGCGTGATTTAACTGCCCGCTCACTATGTGAAATTGAATTATCATCAAGGTACTCGCTCATCAAAAGATCTATCCTTTCTCTTTCGTCCTGAGATGCTTTTATTTGATTTTTAAGATTCTTTTCATCAATAAAATTCCCAGTCACATTTCCTTTGACAAATCTTACCCCAAATGTCTCGAGAGCCTCATCAAATCCGAAGCAAATATGATGTACATTCTCAGGATCATCTTCAGCATCATGTGGAATTTTAAAAGCACCACAATAATGTAATTTTTCTTCTAATTGAGGATGGGCCGCTAAGGTGGCAAGGAAATGTGCTATTGCTGTTGTATAATTTGATTTTGCCGCACTTGCAAAAAGGGGACCAGCTGCTGATAAAGAATCTCGTTGCAATCCAAAATTTCCAATGCGTATTCCTATCCGATGTGCTTTCCAGATTCCGGCCCATTTATAATACAAGTACCATATCTGAATGTAGATCAGACGTTAGTAAGTAAAATTAAAAATTAAATATTTTTTAAGAAAATTATTACTGATTATATTCAATAAAGTTTTTTATTCAGAACATCCCAAATGATTTTCTAAAGCCATTGTAATTTTGAAATTTTGATAATTTTTATAATATAAAGAGGTAGTAATTGTAAGTGTGATTGATTGATTTTTGAGGAGATCTGCGAAAGTTGAATGTTCCAAGAAGATAAAGAATAAACGAAGGTGAATTTAAAAAAAAAATAATACTGTAATAAAAAACAAAAAAAAAACAAGGTATCTATATAATCATCATCAATGTTGTTTAGTCTCTCTTTTAAAATTATTTGGCGTCCAATTCTTTTACTTCCTCAATTGTCAGATCAGATGTAGGAACAACACCGGCAGAAGAGAAATTTGCAACATTAGACGACATAGTTTTTGCGAAAAAAGAAGAAAATAAACCCTATTCGTTTCAATAGTTCAAAGCAGAAGAGTCTAATAATAAAGAAAGAAAAATTAGCAAATTTAGGCGTCATTCTTACTTTTTTGCCTAGCGATAACCCTTACCTATTTCTATGAAACTGAAAACGGGTAGGTGTCATTTCTTTAATTTTCATTTTTTATTTTTATTTTTTTTTTATTTTGCTAATTTCATTTTCTTTTTAGGTTAACTTCTTGGACTATGAAATTATGAAAATATACAGGTTTCGTTTCTTTATTTTTCGTCTCTTTTTTCTGTTTGTTTTATTTTTTGCTAATTTCATTTTTTTCTTTAGGAATTTCAGATTTCCAGCTTCTTGAAATGTAGAAACAAGTAGGGTTTATTTGTTTATTTTTCATTTCTTTGTTTGTTTGTTTTATTTTTCGTTTCTTTACTAAATTCATTTCTTTTTTTTTTAGGTCTTAATCTTCGATAAAAAAATTTTTAAAAAAAATTTCACGTTCAGGATTAATTAGGGTGTTAGGTGGCTTTTAAAAAAAATCATTCTGAATGGTAAAAAACTCTATTCAATATTAATTTGTTATAATACAAATACTTTAATAAAAAATAATTTTTTTTATCATATTTTTCATATTTTTAATAATTATACCTTAAGACCATAATTATTTTCTTCACTATCCATAATTTCGGAAAATAATATTTCTTTTTTAACAATAAATATATTTATCGCTATTCCTACTGCCACCCATATAAGATCCAATACACGTGCTGTTGAACGATAATCTACTGCAGATTCAAACTTATCCAAAAAATGAACACCTAGGCGTGATGCCAGGCTTAATAAACCGTAACTAGAAAATAAAACCAATAATACTGAACAAAAATCCTTTGATGTATGCCACTGGCCTAGAAGAGGTCTTATATGTGGCCATTTTTCTCGGCATTTGATTAATCGGCGAAATATAGCTTCATCTGCCACAATATTCAAAAAGGAATGACTTGACATTGCAAAGTCTTCTTTGTACATTTCAGCAACACGCAAAATTTCTTCATCTGAATTTGGGTTCGATCCTGGTTCTAATATTACTACATTGGGAGATGGACCACTACATCCACAATTTAATTTTGTAAATATACTACGTTTAATAGTTTCTGCATTAAAATTTGTTTTGTAAATAAGCTCCTCATTAATTTTTTTGAAATCTAGTAGCTCATATATGATTTGTTGAAATATAGTTAACGTATTATCAATATTCTGATTCATTCCAAATAGTGGAGTTTCAGCAGTTAATTCAATAATCTGTTCCGGATCAGTTTCTACTTCAATTGGTAATTGAACTTGAAAAGCCATTCGAAGGGTTGCGTGAGAACTACCACGAGTAACATCATAAATATTACCAAATTTGAAACTTTTTTCTTTAAAGTCAATGTTGTCAATAATAGCTATATTCCAAATATTATTTTCTTTAATCAGACGTTCTACTGGATTTGATGCTTCTATTCGGATTTTTGCAAGTTTTCGTTCATGTCGATCTGTATGGGATGTTACATGACAAACTGTTAATAATTGTCGAAAATAACCTAATAATCGTGGCATACGACTAAGGCTAGCTAAAATTTGAGGTAACCAAACCTTCAAATAAGGAAAAGCTAAGTTTAATAATATTGATGTAATAAATGTAACGATTTTTGTTGTTTGTTCAGGTATTATAATTTTTGGTGATTTTTGACATTTTTTTCGTTGCATATTACATATTATTATTTTTTTCTGATATAATTCATCAATCATTCCAAAAAAGAAATTGTTCAAAAATTCTGGAAAAGCATTATAATACTCTTGAATAGTTTGTGGAGATTCGATAGCAGATTTTTTTAAGTTGATATTTGCTCGTGAGTTCCATAGTTTTTGTCCAAATATACGCCCTAATTCCTGTTAAAGTAATAAAATAATTAATTTTTTTTTTAAAAAAAATAAAATTTTAAATAAATAGAAATATTTACCTCAAAATCGTTAATTTCTATATTTTTTTTAATTTCTTTTTCTTTAAAAATTTTTATAAAAAGAACCTTTATCATAAATAAACTTGAGGGATTTTTAAGGATAATATTTTCATATTTTTCACGATCAATTGATGTATCAGCAGTTGAAATAGATGTCATAGATGTTAATGGAAGGAGAATTTCAAAAGTTTTAATTAAAATATTTTTTTTGATTTCGTTATTTCCTGTTTGCGCAATTTTAATTAACAAATTACCCATAAATTCAAGCCCTTTTGTTATATCATCTTCGTGTAATTTTTCAGTAATACATGTTACTGCACTTTTTCCTCTAATTCCAGAACGATGATGAATATGACCACCCAAATTTTCATAACATAGGCAACAAATGCATTTAGGATTTTTAATATTCTCAAAAGCTTGTTTACATAAAGGCGGACATGATTGTAATGCTTCACATGAATATTGTCCAATACAAGGCACCTGAATATTTCGTTTATTTAAATGCCAAGAATGTATAGCACATCCTGTACCTCTAGAAAAGAAAGTCACATATTTATTGCAAGAAATACAATGACGCCATTAAATAATTCCTTCGATAAAATTTTTTGTTTTTTTGTCTAATGATTTGTGTAAATACTTATTGTCAAATTGAAAATGGGAATCACACACTCCTAATTTTGATAAAATACCATCAACTCCTTTAACAGCATCTCTATCAACTTGCCACACACCAAATAAATTATGAAGTTGTCTTAAATTTCCAGTTTTCTCACATCGCTGAAATTTTCCTTCAATAAAATCAATAATTACACATAGTGTAAACCTTAATTGTTCTAAATTATCTATAATTTCATCTTTTTCATTACAGATTTCTTGTTCTTCAACTTCACTTTCAAAGTCTTCAAAGTCTATACTACTAATACTAGTATTGTCAGTATCATCATTAATATAAGCAAGCATTTCATTAAATTTTAATGAAATTCTCTCATGCTCACTATTTATTTCATCAATATCTTCGTCTATTAAGTCTACAAATAATGGTGAGAGTGGAGGAGAGAACATATTGATTTGTTCTGATATAATAATTTATAAAAAAAAAAGTTTAAAAAGTTGGTTTTAAAAGTTTATTAATTTAATATATTAAAATAGCGTATTTTTAACAACTTTCCTCAGCCAGATGCAACTGAATAAAGCGAAGTTCTTGATTTTTAAAAGTTATAAAAATATTTTTCAAACCTTGAACGAACATGTTTACTATTGTTGGAAAATGTGTTATATTGCATAAATATGGTGTTACCTTTGACCTGAAAATTCCAATTTTAACTAAATTTAGGCTGGCATTATGAATTTGGCCAGAATTAAGAAAATTTCAGCCAGAATTATAATTTAAAAATTAATGAATTTTAATTAATCGAACTAATTTGACCAAATTTAAATATTATATAAATATTATATATCTAAAGACTATTTCATATTAATAATTTATATTATAATATCATAGTATAAAAAATCTCACCACTAATATTGCTGACATGACCGATGACTGATTAATAGAAAAAAATTATATCGGCAAACCTAATTGATAATAATTCAATAATTGCCAGTTATCTATCGAACCTAGAAATATGATTTAGACACCATTTAACATGTCTCATTGAGATGATTTGAATGGTAATGGTTTCATCCTTTTATGATCACTGGATGATGAGATATTCTGCTTAAACGCTTTTTCAGAGTTTGCGTTGTAGTGCCAGAATTTACCATAACATATAATTAACCACAAAGTGGTAAGCAAACCAAAATCAACAGAAATTAATTGAAGAACAACGTAATAATCAACAATCACGTGACTCCAAATGATGATTACATAATCATAAAGATTATTTAATAGGAAAATCATCTGACCAGATGATCAATAAGAAGCACCTGAACTGACGATCAATCAAGGACCTAGTGATCCGCATAAAGATCATTTAGTGTAGCATAAATAATTGTAACTTAGAATACCAATAGTATTTTAGTATCACATAAAATTAGTGAAATGTCAGAAGATATAAAATAGACCAGAAAATCTACCTTTTTTTAGAGATTTTTTAGACAGAAACGTTTCAAGAAAACAGGAATGTCTCAAGAAGACAGAATTGTCTCAGCAAAAATCGAATTTAAATACTTTAATATTTTTATGAAAAATAATAAAGATTGAACTTTATAAATAATAAAACCTAAAATTTTTAATAGAACTATGCATGAAATTGTATACATAAATTAACCGAACAAATTATAAAGATAATATTAACATTAACCATCGAAACGTACTAACACCAAAATATTTTAAATACCTGAACTAACTAGTGAACCTTATCAATACCAAAATGTCTAAAAGATCTGAACTATCTACATTAACTACAAAAAAATGTTGATGTATTAATATTGATAAATGTATAAATCATAACTGATCGGAAAACTATGCCCAAATATTATGAGCAATAGTTCGCTATAACCAAAATCCACTAAACCAAACTCATACTTAATTTTTCATGTTATATTAATTACTAACCTTTACCCCTTGTGACCAAGATAGTGGCAGCATCTTGCTGTGATAACCGCCCGTCACAAATGGTGCATGCTCTGAGAAATCTTTTTGGCTTTATCTTCATATAGCAGTCACTCATTCCAAGCTAGCATTTTAATCAGTCTGGCGAACTTTAATTTTCCATGCATCAGTAAAAACCTTAACGAGCATCTTAATTAGTCTCGTGAAAAATACTTCTGAAATTTTTAGTATAGTTTTCTTTTTGTTGTACTTTGACTACCATATTACCATGTCATATGAAAAGGTATTGAAAGTATCCTGTGTGATCACCCCATATTGGTAGATTACTGAAGTAATACGATACATGTAAAAGACGGCTAATCAAGGTGCAGGGGGAGTTCTAGACTAGAATTTTAGAAAAACCCTATTATTTAGAATTAGCTACTCTAAATAATAACCGCATCCCATTCATTATGTATTAAAATCGGCATATACTTAGTGCAAAAATCTTTAAGAAATTTCTTTTAGTATCCAAATGCGGAATAGTACGTGTTATCTGAAGAGATTAGACTAATTCCAATTGGTTTGGTATCTGACAAGATTGTACGTAATAGAGAGTTGTAGGTGAAGGTAAACTAAAAACCCTCAGTGTTACAGGCACTATATCCCATGAAAAGCCAACCAGGGTAACGTATCTAAATACCAAGAGTGTTATGAGCACTATATCCCAAAAGCTTAGCGGGAGCTATAGTCCAGCATATTTTATTTTTATAGAAATCATTTCGTCTGATGAGACTGTAAGTAAAAAAGTATTATAACCCCTCTACCCTAATTCTGTTTAATATTTTCTTAGCGAACCCAAGCACTAGCATCGTGACTAGCGAAAGTAAGCTATGCGAAGTATTTTACCACCCACTTAATTTTATAGACTAATTTAATGGATGTAACCCAAGTACTAGCATTGTGATTAGTGAAAGTTCATCACTCAAAAGTACCTTTACAATAATTAATTAATATCTAATAACACCAAAACTGATAATATACGACTAATAAATAGTTTGTACAACTAACGAAAATTATTTAAGACCTATGATGATTACGATTTTTTCAAGATCTATTTTTGAAAAATCAGTCTTAAACTCAATGTCTGATATTTATGAAGATGGTACAACAACAAGGTGAACCACATCACAGAATATCATGAAAAAGGGAATGAGAGAGAATCTCCTAGCGATTTGTTTTGTGAAAAATGTTATCCAGTCCAAGAAACTAAGATACCAGCGTTCTTATCATTCTGGGATATATACATAGAGTTAGTACCACAAGTCATGGAGACCAAATTCACCGAAAGGACTGTAAAAGCATTTTATGGAATGCTAGGATTGGATGGAGAAAACCTAACAAGAAAAATGAAGACCTTTATATGGTCATGAAGGATTATATGAGATAATAAACATAATCCTAGAAACATGTCTGAAAATGGAAGATGGAAAAGCAGTTTTTAATCATAATCAAACTCAAGTAAAAGAAAAAATAGACACCAGACAGGAACTATTAGAATATGGCTATACTATCACAAATGAAGACCTTCAAGAGAGGTTTCAGAAATTCTTATTATGGTACAAAATTAAGACCACAGTAAAGAAAATAGTAAATGAAGGCAAGACATTGAAACAGTTTAAAGAATTAATACATTTAGAAGAAACAATAGCTGATGAACAAAACTGAACTAAAGTCCAAAAGTTCCAAGGAATCATAACCTATGAAATGGATAGATGGAGATACCCAAAACCTTAGATAAATGAAGATTTAACAGATGTAATAATACAGAAGTTTATAAACAAAAGAGGATTTAACCAAAAGAGAGTAAACTTAAGCATAAGTTTAAGCTCAAAGTCATCTGTAATAATACCAAAAACAGGTAGCCCCAAGGATAGTAGCTCAGGAGAAGTAAATTTCCATAAAGCCATAACACGCCAATTAGCTAAAAAAAGAATAGAAATAGACGAAGGAGAAATAACTAGACTCAGGACAATACTGAGGTTTTTGACCAAACACATATTGAAAGAAGGATTCATAGAGGAATACCAAAAACATGCAAATGAAGATGACGAAACTTTAGAGATGAGCCTAAATAATTGGTTATCCAAAAATTGGAAAGAATCAGATGGTGAAGCTGAATACAGCGAAATGGAAAAAGAGAAAGAGAAATGGCAAAGGACTAAAAACACCAATAGCAAGTATCAAGAACTAATAACAATAACCTAACAAAACCTGTTAAACGAAAATTTAGAGTTAACTAGAGAGGAAATAAATGAAGTATATTCCCTGATAGATCCTAAATTCTGCTATGAGTTACCAAAATATAACCAAGTATAGGAAGAGTATATGAGAAATTGAGACCAATCACTGAGGAGAAGAGAAACAAAATGATGGAAGTAATACTCAGGTTACACCCTGAACTTGTAATTCTAGGACCTAGTGATTATAGGGAAACCCAAGAAATACCTGACTCTAGTGATGAAGATTATCATGGAGATTATTCAGAAGAATCAGGAGAAAAATCGAACACAGAAAAATCTGATGATCAGAGTGACGATCAGTCTTCAAAATCTTATAAAAGCAGGACCCCAGATATTTAATATAAAGGTCATAATGGACTTTTGGCCAAAAACACCCCTTTTTGCTAAAACTCAAAAAATCATTTTTTGTAAATATTTCAGCATCCAGTAATTCAATTTTAATGAACTTTTTTTTATTTTGTAGCCCTCAATTAGCTCTACAATTTAAAAAAAGTTCATCAAAATTGGACCACTGGATGCCGTGATATTTACAAAAAATGATTTTTTGAGCCCCTGAAAAATGGGCCAATCTGCCGAAAGTGTAACTTATGACCTGTTTTGGAGATATCCAGGGTCCTATAAAAGCACTCAAAATTCGTCTTCCTTCTCATCAGAATCTGAAAAGGATTTGAATAAAAATAAAGGAAAAGGAAAACCGAAACTAATAACAAAGAAACCAAAGACCCCAATCAAACCTCCAAAAATACCACTTATACCACCAATATTACTAATAAACATGGCCGCAACTAGAGATGAAATGGCCCAACTTCTCCATAGAATATATGGAATTGACCCAACTAATCCACCAGAATCGAACACTGTTAATATGACAATATTATTACAGAACAACAGCAAGCTATACAAGCCATGAGGGAATAAATGATTCATTTACAAGTACCTCCATTCCACAGAAAAGAGGACAAAGATCCATATCAATGGGTTGAATTATTCGAACATGCAATGGCAGTAAACCATTGGGAAGATAATATGAATACAGTTTTAAAAGTATATGGATATCTTAGAAATATGGCTCTTGATTGGGTCCAAGATAAGATTCATGACAACGATAATCATGGAATGGCCAAATGGGAAGATGCCACCCATCATGGAGGAGCTAGGAATTTTAAGACCAAATTTTTAGAAAAATTTGTTAGTGATAGTAAGAAAGAGCAATGGGTATAAGAATTAACAACAATCAAGCAAATGGATACAGAATCAGTAACTGATTATTACGCTAGATTCGTGAAAGTAGTAAAGAAAGCTAATAGAGATAATGCAATAGGAGCACCTTTGCAAGTAATGTACTTCATCAATGGATTAAACTCAGGTATCAAATTCCATGTTAAAATCCAATTACCAAGAAATCTAGCAGATGCTATGAGAGTGGCTAAAAATGTAGAAGCAGGAGTGAGAAAAAATCTAAAGGACCTCACACACAATATATTTATTTCTAGCATTCAAACAACTCAATTACAACCAAAACAAGTTAACAATAATGTCACCACCGATGATATAGATGAATTAACAAAGAAATTTGATGAGATGAAAATCAATAAATTGGAGGTAAGAATATACGAACTGAAAATAACACTAGAGAGAGGAGAAATAACCCATATCAAAACTGACCTTACAATCAGCCTCAAAATCAATATAACAATCAACCATACAGAAACTCAAGAAATTATCAACAAGACAACAACCGAGAAATTGGGAAGGATTAACATGTTTTACATGTAACCAGCCAGGACACACTTCCAGAACCTGTAATTATAATAATTATGGTAATAATAGTAACAACACTGACAATAACAGAAGAGTAAATGTAATGGATTTACAAGATGATGAAGGATATTATTATGATCAATATAATGATCATGAAAAAGAGTATGATGATGGGTATGAATTATATTACCAAGAGAGAGAACTTTATCCTGCAGACAGAGTAACTAGAGCAAGAGTAAAAGCAAATAAAGTAAACCCAACTCAAGGATTTAAGACCACCGAAAATAATGAACCAAACTTAAATGATTTTAGACCATCACCGAACAACAACATGAATATTGATGAAAAACCCAAAAGAAGATTTGTACCTAAAGGACAAGGGAAATATATTAGGAGACCTAACCAATTTGAAGAAGGAACTGAAGAGTACAATATAGTGGAAGACATGAAGAACATGAGACCTAATATTAATCTCGCTCAGCTAGTTAAATTGAATCCAAAAATAGCCTCAGAATTAGTCAAAGTTACAAAATATGAGAGAGTTTTGAGAGAACAACAATGACTACACTCGGACTATAAAGAAATTAAGAAAAATGACCAGTTGAATCAGGATATGCCAAACAACACCGAAAAATTAGATATAACCACTGCATTGAAAATAACTATCAAACTAGAAAGTCAGAAAATGAAAGCAATAGTTGACACAGGAGCTGCAGTAAGTGTCATGACCAACAACCTAAGAAAGGCACTAAAAATACCAATCACTGAAAAGAGCAAAATCAGATGTACCATGGCAAATGGTAATAAAATAGCTTCATTAGGAAAATCGAACATAGAAATTGAAGTTCAAAAATGGCTAATATCTACCTCAATAGAAGTAATTGACTCTAAAGAAAGTGAATTAATTATAGGAAATGATATATTAGAACAATGGAATGCTAATATCAGCTTTGAAGACAAAACCTTAACCTTACAAGATGGTGAAGAAATTATTGAAATACTAATTGAATATTACTTCAAGAAATAAAACTGAACAGACTATGAAAGAGAATATGAGTCAGAAGAATCAGAGTAGGAAACAGACCAAGAAATAGAAATATTTACCATATCACATCAAGAGGATGATTCGTCTGATGATGACGAAGCAAAATAAATAGTCTTGGCCTAAATCCAGGAGAAACAGTAAAGATGCAAAATAAGAAATCTAATATCACCGATAAATTTGAAGATAAAATATTTACTGGACAAATTACAACTGAGAAACAAATTAAAATTAAAGATCTGTTGAAGAGACACAAAGATATCTTTGAATACGATCAAGAGAAAATAAGAACCACCAATCTAATAGAACATAGAATAGAAATGGACCTGAACTAAAAACCTATTATGTAGAAGAGATATAAGGAAACAGAAGATAAAAGAAAGTTCATCAAGAAGGCGATCGAATAACTCCTAAAATTAGGAAAGATTAGAGAATCTTTTAGCCCCTAGGCATCACCAGTAACACTGGCAGGAAAAAAGAGCGGAAATTACCAATTTTGTATTGACTATAGAAAGCTCAATGCTATAACCAAAACTGATGCATATCCATTACCGAGAATTAACGAACTATTAGATAAATACCAAACTGCAAAATGGTTCACAAGTATGGACTTAGCTTTAGGATTTCATCAAGTAGAAATGGCCGAAGAGGATAAAAAGAAAACAGCCTTTATATATTCACAAGGACTGTTCGAATATAATGTAATGCCATTCGAACTGAAAAATGCCCTTGGAACATTTCAGAGATTAATGGATAAAGTATTGAAAGACTACATAGGAGAATTTGTTGAAGTATATATCGACGACATTATGATATATTCCAAGAGTTTTGAAGAGCATTTAGTACATATAGAAAAAGTACTAGAACAAGTTAAAAATCACAACCTACTATTAAAATTAAAGAAATGTAAATTTGCAGAAAGAAACATCGAATTTTTAGGACATGTAATAGGAGAGAATGGTCTACAAGACTACAACCTAATAACAGAAATTTAGAGAAGATCTAACAAATAAAAGCACCACAAACTGTTAGAGAAGTAAGATCATTTCTAGGACTATGTTCCTACTACAGGAAATTCATAAAGGATTTCTCAAAAATAGCAAAACCAATTACCAAACTTATCAGAAAAGACGAAGAGTTTAAATGGGGATTAGAGCAACAAATAGCGTTTGATACTCTAAAAGAGAGATTGACATCAAAACCAATATTAGTACATCCCGACTTCAACAAAGAGTTCATACTAATAACTGATGCCTCAGCAAAAGGCTTAGGAGTGATATTATCACAGAAAAATGATGAAGGAAAAGAAGTAGTAATTGCATATGGAGCCAGAGGTACTAACAATACAGAAACAAACTATGCAGTCACCGACCTAGAATGCTTAGCAATAGTATGGGGAATAGAACATTTCCACAAATTCCTGATCAACAGAAAATTTAGAGTGATAACTGATCACTCAGCCTTAAAAGGATTAATGAAAGATCAAATACCAAAAGGGAAGCGAGCTAGATGGATGATGAAACTACAACAGTACGACTTCACAATTAAACACCGAGCAGGAAAGGAGAATAAAAATGCAGATGTCTTATCAAGGCTCAAGTATGAAAAAGTATAAAAAGGATGCCTAAATCATTTTAAATTTTATAACATCTCTGTAAAAGATGCAAAGAAAAACTAAATACATCAAAACTGAAAATTCATGGATGAAAGATACAACTCAAGAAGAGGATGAAACAAGATATTTTTATGATAAAGAAGCTTTGTTACTAAACCTGGATAGAATCACCAAAGAATGGTTATTGAAGGTCACAAAAAGAGAAAAAGAATCTCAGCTCATAATAATAGATGGAGTTAATGGAGTAGGAAAGTCAACAGTAGTGAACAATTTGATTAAAGAACTTCAGAAGAATCATCTGAAGGTAAAATTTAACACTTTCAAAAGAAGGAGACAAGACAATGAAAGGTTTAATCCACTGAATAAAGAATATGAATGGTTGTTCAGAAAACAAGTAGTCGAGCATATCAACAAAAGGATCATCACCTATGACAATAAGGACATAATTATATTAGATAAATCTCCTTATTGCGAATATTTCTACCAGAAGACTCAAAGTTTCGACAGAGGATTAATTACTCCTTATGGAAATCACCAGATGGAGCAAGAAATATTCAAACACAAACATATTATAGACAACACAATTGTAATATTTCTAGAAAATGACCAATGCTGGGAAAATTACATAAATAGAGAAACCAAAAAGAGTAATACAGGCCATCGAACATCATACCCAACATTAACAAAAAGAGACTACATGGACATGGTAAATATGTTCAAGAAATATCAGAATATCTATGAAGATACATTCAAATATAGGAGTATAAAGATTAAAAATGATAATAAAAGTTGGAAAAAAGTATATAAAGAGCTCAAAAGCCTGATGAAAAATTAATAGTCAGAAAAACACCACCGAACATGAACGAGAAAGATTATCAAGAAATAATCAATAACATAACCAAAAATCCAAAATATAAAACCAATAAAGGAATACTATATAGAATCAAGAATAGAGAAGAATTAAGGGTTATTAAATCAAATGAAATTACAGGATTAATGTACATGTCTCATGACCATGACATGTCAGAACACTTTGGGATAAAAGCAACTCAGGATAAAATCAAGGAAAAGTATTATTGGAAAGGAATGATGAAGGACATAGAAGCATATGTGAAATCATGCGAAAAATGTCAAAAAAGAGGAAAACCTTCAGAAAAGAATGAATTAATACCGATCAAAATCAAGGAACCATTTTATCAAATTGGAATAGATTTCGTAGGACCATTACTGAGTACAAAAAGAAGGAACTAATACATTATAGTAACAATAGACTATTTCACAAAATGGCCAGAAGCTAAAGCAGTTAAAAGAAACACAGCTGAGGAAGTTGTAAAGTTTATATATGAAGAAATCATATGTAGACATGGATGCCCACAGAAGATAATAAGCGATAGAGGAACTCATTTTAACAACAAAATAGTCCACTTATTAATGGAACGATTTGATATAAAACACAACCTATCAACAAACTATCATCCACAAACCAATGGATTAGTAGAAAGATTTAACAAAACTTTATGCGAATCCCTAACTAAATTGCAGGAAGATAACAACTGGGATGAGAAGATACCATTCGTATTTTTTGCTTATAGGAACAAAATACATAGCTCTACAAAAGTCAAACCATTTTATTTAGTATATGGAAGAGAAGCAAGACTTCCAATTGACGAACATACCAGCGAACAAGACATCAGAGAAAGTCAACTAATGGAAAAACTACCAATCAATAGAAATAAAGTAAGAGAAAATATCGCTGATGCACAGAGAAAGCAAAAAGAATATCATGATAACAAAACGAAAAGGAAAGAAAAATTTCAGATAGGAGATCAAGTATTAATTTATAACGCATCAAGAGATAACTAACATTCAGGAAAACTGAATGATAAGTGAAGAGGACCATACCTTATACACGAAGAAGATCTAAATTGATCATACAAATTAAAAGAACTGGATGGTAGAATATTAAGAAAACTGATAAATGGTGAATTATTAAAGAAGTATTATTATAGAAACTAACCCTTAGAGATTTGTGAGGACACAAATTTTCAAAGGAGGGGGAAGTTTGTAGTGCCAGAATTCACCATAACATATAATTAACTACAAAGTAGTAAGCAAACCGAAATCAACAGAAATTAATTGAAGAATAACGTAATGATCAACAATCACGTGACCCTAAATGATGATTACATAATCATAAAGATCATTTAACAGGAAAATCATCTGACCAGATGATCAACAAGAAGCACCCGAACTGACGATCAATCAAGGACCTAGTGATCAGCATGAAGATCATTTAGTGTAGCATAACTTAGAATACCAATAGTATTTTAGTATCACATAAAATTAGTAAAACGTCAGAAGATATAAAATAGACCAGAAAACCCACCTTTTTTTAGAGATTTTTCAGACAGAAACGTCTCAAGAAGACAGAATTGTCTCAGTGAAAATTGAACTTAAATACTTTAATATTTTTATGAAAAATAATAAATATCGAACTTTATAAATAATAAAACCTAAAATTTTTAATGGAACTATGCATGAAATTGTATACATAAATTAACTGAACAAAGTATAAAGATAATACTAACATTAACCATTGAAACGTACTAACACCAAAATGTTTTAAATACCCGAACTAACTAACGAACCTTATCAATACCGAAATGTCTAAAAGACTTGAACTATCTACATTAACTACAAAAAAATGTTGATGTATTAATATCGATGAATGTATAAATCATAACCGATCGGAAAACTATGCCCAAATATCATGAGCAATAGTTCGCCATAACCAAAATCCACTAAACTAAGCTCATACTTAATTTTTCATGTTATGTTAATTACTAACCTTACTAACCTTTACCCCTTGTGACCAAGATGGTGGCAGCATCTTGCCATGGCAACCGCCCGTCACAGCATTTGACAGGCAACTCTACAAGTAGGGAGAAGTGATTGTCATTATTAATTGGTTAGGAATTGGTCAGTCATTATGTTATTTTATAAAGACCTTAATCAGATTAATAGATTTATTTAATATAAAAATCATTTATTATATGAAGACTGGTATGAGGACTGGTCGGTCCTTGGGACTGGTTCTACTGCGCCACAAAAAAATGCAAGACCGCGGTCCAGTCCTACAAGTTCCGGGACTGACCGGTCCAGGACCGAGTAGGACCGGTAGGACTGATGACCATCCTTAAATATATTATTACGTGTCCTTTCTAAAGTTAATTAATCAAGAATATTAAATAAAAATGGTTTCATTAATAAATTACTAAGACACATCTAATTATATATTAATTTTTAAAATTATTATTAAAAGTTACAAAAATTATGTGATGATGTATAGAATGTTATCCTCTTATAGAAATGTTCTGAGATTCATTTTACATTTTTTACCCTTATACAAAACATTTAAAAAAAGAAAAGAACAAATTGTTAGTAAAGTTCATCATAATAAAAAAGAGCAATAAAGATAAAAAAAAATATTTTTTAATTACCGTTATCCTATACTCAGAGAGACTCAAAAAAACTCCATAACTTGAAAAGTGTGTGAATCTTCGCATTGTCTCAGTTTTTCATTTAACCTAAAAAAAAAATGGTTAGTAATGTTCATTAATATAAAAAAATTTAAACATTTTCTTTCGAACAGTTAGTAATGTTTGACAAATTAAATAAAAAACCAAAAGATTTTATTTTTACTTACCGGTATTCACCACGCTTAGAGACTTGACCAGATTTTTTTCTATTTACCCATCTTCACGTCCAGAGACTTGAAAAATTACCTAAAAAAGAAGAAAAGGAACAATTAGAAAAATAAAAAAAACCTTTCCAAGATTCTATTTATGTTCCAGGTTTCGTCACATTTCAAATATTCTCATATTTTAAAAATAAAATTTGTATCGAAAAAAAAGTAGCAACGTCTAACAAATATTTTTACATTTTTTGTGCGAAAACAAACAATAGGAGCTATAGTATTATATATTATTATAGATGAAAATGAGTCAGATAAATCTGATTACGAACGTGGTAAATAAATGATAATTGTTAAATCGTTTTTCTTTCTTAATGTCCGCTTCACCTCAGTCGGAATATTTGCACTAATTAATCAACCATGTTCTTAAGATTTTTGATAATTTACAAGATAATTAATTACAAGTGCGAAATTAAGTTAATATTAAAAATGCTTCTATAGTGAAGGGGAAGGAAGGATATTTAGAATGATGTGACAACCTTGCTTAGAATGTAAGGAGGAAATTATAAATTTGCTCTCCTTGTTTCTGTATGGGCGCTTTTTTTACATTAGATGTTGTCGTAAAGTTACGTTCTGCTCTGAACGTTTCCCAGAATGCTTTTTGTAGGTTCAGGACGTTTGGATAATGGAAATCGAAATGAACCGGGACTTCATAAATGAACGACTTAGTATTAATGAAATGAGTAAAGAGCAAGTCACCGCTAGATTGTGAATTATGTTATGAAGTCCTATGACCTTAGTTATGTCACTACTAGATTATATAATCACCATTAGAATATTATGTCATCAGGATACTATAATCCGAATAATCCAAGAAAGGAAAATATAGTCCAAGAAAAGGATAGATTAATTCAAGAAAATGATAAGATGGTCTATGATCAAGATAATATGGTCCGAGAAAAGATTAATTTAATCCAAGAAAAGACTAAAATAATTCGAGAAAAGAATTGCATAGTTCAAGAAAGGAAGAAATTACTCCAAGAAAAGGTTAAAATGGCCCGAGACATTGTAAACATAGCCCGAGAAAAGGTTAACATAGCCCGAGAAAAAGTCAACGTAATCCCTAATCTAAGAAAAGAGCAACATAATCCGAGAAAAAGAAAAAAGTGATATAGTCCGAGAAAAGGATAAAATAGTTCAAGATGACCTATGATATCATAATCCAAAGAAGGATGCCATGATCCAAGAGAAGGATGTCATGATCAACGAGATAGATGCCATGATCCAAGAAAAAGATAAAGAAATTCAGAAGGTTTAAAGAATAATATGACAAAACTAAAAAAATCGTTTAATTCAAGAAGGAATTCAATATCAGGAAAAAGATAAAGAAATTCAAGATTTAAAAAAAGAATATTGAATTCAAAAATAATAGTATCTAAAAATCAATATGCTTTTGGATTCAATTTAATTTCAATTATTAGATGATAACAAAATAATTTAGTTAACGATATATTATTACATTTGCCGAGTATAAATAAATTTGGTTAATCAAAACGATAGTATAGGTTGAGGCGATGATAAAATAGGTAATATGATTTTTAACAAAATAAATTTCAAGATTCACCTGTAAACGTATAGTAGTTGCTTGCGCTATGAACTTCATGTATGAATTAAAAAAAGTTGTTTCACAATGTAAAAACATATTTCTCTTTTGGAACAGAAGTTTTTTATCATTGTTTTTTACCTTTATGAAACTTACTGCAGTTTCTGCCCGTTATTCACATATTGGAATTATACACGTAGAACTTAAATATTTATATGATAAAAGATAGGATTTAACATTTGACACTAAATTCGAATGGTTTGGATTGAAATTAACAGGCCGTCAAATACATACTCTTCTGTTGATAGGTTCAATAAAAGTTATATTCAATTTGAAGTTTTGATTTATGATATTGTTTTTATCCGGATTTACTGTATTAGTGTTATTTTTAAACTATTTATTTCTATTTATTTCTCAACAGAAAATGACTCCGTTCATGGGAAAAAACAAGTTAAATAGTATGTCATATTTATTTCAAAGATTATAAAGCATTATCGCTATTATACAGTATATGGTAACTAAATTATATATGTATAACTTAAACAATTCCTATCTCTTTGTTAATTTCAAAAGTAGCAAGATAATTTTGTCCATCGGTTTCATTTCTCGCGGTGGCTGTAAGTAGTTCCATTTGACCAAATGATAATGCAAAACTAACTTGTCTATCAGTTCCATTATTTGAAAGGTCAATCTTGAGAGTTCCTAACACTTCCATTCCATCACAATATTTTGGATCGTATTCTTTTGTGATATAAATATAAAATGTAGCAAAGGTTTGAAATCCACTAACAGGACATAAATTATATATACGAATTTCACTATCGATATCAACAATATCATCTCTTTTTGCTATACGATGAAATCGCTGTATGAACCCATTGGATGTTTTACGTTCTGGTGGGTCACCTTTTCTAAAAGGTTTAAATACTTTAATTCCATATGTGAAGTTGAGTTTTCGATTCTTTAATACGAATACAACATCCTCATCATTTCTCATATTATAAATTTTATCATATAAGCTTAATCCAAATAATGTTGCTCCTCGAACAACTGCTGCAACAGGTTCCTTAGAAACAACGATAGATTTCACTCGATCTTTGAACTTTTCTTCAATTCTATTTTTCAAATATTTTGATTGGCCGAATCCTCCAACTAAAAATATAATCGAACATTCATCGCGACAATTATCAAGTTGAGTTCCTATCATCTGAATGATTTTTTCAACAATAGGGTCAAACATTGATTTGATCTCTTCAAATTCAATTTCAATCGACCAACCATTTTTCTCTAATAGTTCTTTAGCTTCGTCATTAACGAATTTCTTAAGAACTTTAATGACATCTAGAACATCTAAATCGTATTGAAAATCTGTATCTTCACCAGTAAAAGGAAATTTAGCTTTGCGACAGAAATGATCAACCATACGTTGTAGCGACTTGCTTTTTTTATCTCGTAGTTTATCAATTGTTGATTTTCCTACTATACTTCCTATATGTTTAAGGAATGCTTCGTCTATAAACGAACTTCCACAATAATCGCCGGCTCGTTCCGTAATTTCACCTAATTGATTTTCACCGACGAGTTTACGCGTGGTCAAATCTACCGTTCCACCTCCACAGTCAACGATCATGAAAGTTGCTAATGATATAATTTAAATAAAATTTGTTTTAACATTACAAACTAATTAACTGATCTGAACCGTAATTATAATAGTAGTATACTTACTTCCTATCTCGTAACTTTCCAGACAATTTTTCATGCAATATATTGCAGCAGCTTCAGCTAATTAAAAAAGATTTTAGTTTTGAAATGCCTCTTTTTTTTAAGTAATTATTTATTGCTTTAATTAAATTATTGGAATACATACGTTCTGTAGTAAATTGCAAATATTCAGAATTTTCTTCTTTAATTAAACCTGCTTCAGATGCACCTTCTCTCATTATTGCTAATTCTTTCTTTGAATACTCCGCGGGAACGCTAAGAACTAAAAGAACGTTTTCATGAAACTTTATACCTTCTACGTTTTCAACTATTTTTTTTATTAACTAGGAAAAAATTATATATTGTTATATGAAACAATACGTTTAAGGTTTAACTTAATTAATATTTGTTATTACCTTTCCCATTTCTCTAAGATAATCAATAATAGCTTTTTTAAATTCAACTGGAATTTTAGGTTTTAAATGATCTTGTAATTTTCCCAAACTTCCCAAATGTAATTTAAATAATCCAACAGATTTTGGTTCATTTGTATCATCCGCTTCGTTTGTTGTTCCTTTAATAAACGCCGGTCTTCCCCACTTTACCACATTTTTAAAATTATCGTCATATTCGAGAACGGTATTTGTCTTATATTTACCGACGTATCCTTCCCAATCTTTATTTGTATGAATTTCCCCAGCAAAATCGGTAAAACGATAAGCAAATCCCTACGTTAAAATTATTAATCAAAGAAATAACATATATTAAACACATTATATAACTAAGATAATTGAAGCAAAAGATTCAAGAAATTAGCAATTTATTACCGAATACGTGGTTCCAAAATCTTTTATTATTTAAGAAACATATCAAATTTGCGTTAAACTTTTAAAATTTTAATATTTACACTATTTTTATTTATAAAATGTAATTACCTATACCAACCACCACACGAACATCACTTTTCCAAGACATTTTCATAAAATCTCTTGAATTCAAAAAAAAAAGTCCAACTATTTATTTATCTTATCAATCTGATGATATCATTATGAGCTATTAAATTTTTTTTTCAAATTTGAAATATTTCATTTAAACGTCATAGAGTTTTTCTTCATTTTACGTTTATGAAAAGCTTTTTAAATTTAAAGGAATAAACATTTACTCCTCAAAATAATATAGTTGGTCAAATTCTATTGTGATTTGTCATCTTTAAATCATTCGTGTGAATTTAAAAATATCAGTATCGGATTTCCAAAAGTGGGAACAATAACCTAAATAAATCTGTCATGTGATTTTGTTTAAGCCTTTGTACTGTATATTAATACTCTATTAAAAATGACGTCATTGGTTTTAAAAGACATTATTTAGTAAATTTTTAATGAAGTACATTCATGATGAATGCATAATTTATTTTAAAATGGAAATTAACACAGGTTATACATACTTACCTGTATTCCCACAGATGCAGATTTCATCTTTTCTCTGATCAAAACAATCGGAACAATAAGTTCAAAATTTTATCTTTCTGAATTTGATAACTTTATTATTTTCATTCGATAATAAAGTAAGGATGAAAAGGTTCTTGATTGAGCAAATATTGAACGGTATTCGGTCACATAATCTCTGACTCAGCTCTGAAAAGTAGTACTACATATGGAACCGTACTCAGTACAAGGCTATAATTACATCAAAGTAATTAAAGTATGTCCGATATCTAGTAAAGGTTCCTGATGTGCATATCAATGGTATTCCTTAATGATTTAGCAATCTAGATTGGAATCGTTTGTTTGATTCCGAACTAATATTATTGAGTAATAGTACGCAGAAATATATGGAAATTCTTTTGGTTGTAAATAAGTACGTTATAAAAAATCATTTGAGATTTTCAAGAATTGCCAAATGTGAACCTAATTTGCTAAAATTCTTTGTTAAAAAAACCAGGGATTTATTAACTGTTAACAGCAATAAATGAATTTGATTCATTCCAATAATAGTAACTTTATAAAGATGATTATCTCAAAGACTCATTGGTGTAATGAACAAGTTAATTACAAGTATATATATATATATATGAGGCACTAGGGTAATCATACAAGATTATTAAGACGATTGAACTGAAGGTGCACATAATCTGTAGTCATCTAAATCTCCTTTTGGTTTAATTTTTTAATTTTAGTAATTTCTTATCTTTATATCAACGTTCTAACGTAACATCACATGCATCATATGTAGATCAGCTGATCAATCGGATGTTCGGATGTTATAGCTAACATTACTTCCGACATTCAATGAACAGAAAGCTTTCAAAGACGCGAGATTTGTGTTTTTTCATAAGAAATTCATACGTATGAACAATCAATAGTATAATAGAATTTATCAACGTTGATCTAACATAGCATGATAGCAACACATGTAGGTCAGTTGGTCAATTGGATGTTATAGTTAACATTACTTCCGACATTCAATGAACAAAAAGACTTCAAAGACGCGAGATTTGTGTTTCTTCATAAGAAATTCATATGTAAAAATACAAGAGTACTAGTGTTACTTCCCTAATTGAATAAACTTTATCCGGTCAAGTCAATGAATAATAAATAAATATAAATCCCAATATTGCGTTTTATCATCAAAAATAAATATTCTATATTGAATTAAAGTTTTTTTAAAATTTAATTTTTTTTTTTATGAAATGTCTCAGAAAGACGAGAAAAAAGATAATGGAAAAAAAATCGATGAAATTCTTGTAGTGGTTGGTTTAGGTACAGTAATCATGTACTATATTTGATTGAGGATTACCGTACTAAAGTATTTAACGCTTTATTTATTTATTTATTTTTTTTTTAAAAAAAAAGATTTTGGGACATCCTCTTCGGTAATTTAAAATTCTTTAAATATTATAAAATTTTAGTTTTTTCATAGTTTATAAAACTTTCATTTGATAGGGATTTGCTTATTGTCATACTGCTTCTGCTAACCAAGAAGTTTGTACTAACACCGAATGGAATGGACATTCAGCTCAATTTAAAACAAATACAGTTCTTCAATATGATGATAATTTTGAAAAAGTGACAGAATGGGGAAAATTAGCATTTGGTAAAAAAGCTGAAAGAAAAAATATGGATGAAAATGAACCTAAATCTGTTGAATTATTTAAATTATATTTAGGAAGTTTTGGAAATTAGATGATGATTTAAAACCCAAAATTCCGGTCGACTATAAAAAAGCTATTGCCGATTATCTTAGAGAAATGGGAAAGGTAAATATAACATTCATATACTGTATTAATAGAATTAAAATTTAATAATTTTTATTTTCTTTTTTTTTTTATCTTTTAGTTAATAAAAGCTAGAATAAGTAAACATTGGCCAGATGTGAATTTTTATGAAAATGTTCTTCTAGTAATTAGTGTTCCCACGGATTATTCAAACAATGAATTAGTGATAATGAGAGAATGTTCACTTGAAGCTGAATTAATTCGTGAAGAAAATAGTGAATATTTACAATTTACTACAGAACGTAAGTAAATTGAATATACAATTTTTATATTATTTGACCATCAATATTTTTTTTTAATTTAATTTTATTTCATTATTTTTAGCCAAAGCTGCAGCAATTTATTGTATGAAAAAATGTCTAAATGAACATTCTCTGGCTTCGATAGGAAGTAAGTTTTGTAATTCATTAATTATAATTCGAATTAGATCTTAAGCTATTTAAACCTTAAACTTTAAAAATGATTAAACAGCAACTTTTATGATCGTTGACTGTGGAGGTGGCACAGTAGATTTGACAACACGTAAACTTGTGGGTGAAGATCAATTAGGTGAAATTACGGAACGAGCCGGCGATTATTGTGGAAGCTCATTTATCGATGAAGCATTCCTCAAACATTTGGGTAGTATAGTGGGAAATTCAACAATTGATAAACTACGAGATAAAAAGATCAAATCATTACAATATATGGTTCAACATTTTTGTCGAAGAGTTAAATTTCGATTCACTGGTAAAGATACAGATTTTCAATATGAGTTGGATGTAATGGAAACCATTAAAGTTCTTGAGAAATTTGTTAATAACGAAACTAAAAAACTAATGGAAGACAATAATTGGTTGATTACAATTGATTTTGAAAAAATAAAATCGATGTTCGATCCTCTTGTAAATAGAATTCTTAATATGATAGAAATTCAACTTGAAAATTGTCAAGATGAATGTTCAATTATGTTTCTTGTTGGAGGATTTGGTCAATCAGAATATTTGAAAAATAGAATTGAAAAAAAATTCAAGGATCAAGTAAAGACTATCATCATTTCTAAGGATCCTATTGCAGCAGTTGTTCGTGGAGCAACATTATATGGATTAAGTTTGAGTGATAAAATGAAAAATATGAAAGTTAACGAGCAAGTAAAATTCGTAATAAAGAATCGAAAACTCAATTATACATATGGAATTAGAGTGTTGAAGTTGTCTAAAAAAGGTGATCCACCAGAACGAGTAACATCTGATGGGTATATACATAAATTTCATCTGATAGTGAAAAGAGGAGATGTCGTTGAATTTACTGAAGAAATTCGTGTAAATGATTTATGTCCTGTTAATGAATTTCAAGAAAGTGCTACATTTTGCATTTATTTTACAAAAGATGATGAAGCAAAATATTGTGATAAAATGGAACTATTGGGAACTCTTAAAATTTACTTTACGGATCGTGGACCTGATAGGAAAGTTAGTTTTGCATTGTCATTTGGTCAAATGGAAATACTTAAAGCCACTGCAAGGAATGAAACGAATGGGCAGAATTATCTTGCTACGTTTGAAATTAAAAAGGAGCGTTAATATGGTTTAAATATAATGAAATGATAATTGAGTATCTTGAATAATATTATCTAATTACACAATTGATAACTATTATATTTATTGATAAGATGTATAAATTTATATTTAAATATAATCAATTATCTATTAAATAAACTCGATTTGTTTTGGTTTGTTTCAATTTTCAAATAGTATACTACAAATATCTTTATATTGAATTTATATTATTATAAGAAATATGACGTCTGAAAGTTTTGATAACTACTACTTCAAGCTAATAATTTTTCACAAAATTGAAAATAATTTCCGGGCTGAAAGAAGCTGCATTAATAAATCGTAAATTGTATAATATTAATTGCATCTCATTTTGTTAGTAACCAAGTTACCAACACACTAATAATACCTTTAGATTTACAAGCAATTTCAAATTAGGTCATCTGACCAATAATTTAGGTCAGACAATTCGCTCGTTATTGTTTCTGCCTTTTGGAAAATTTCAAATAGTAAAATGAGTAGACAAAATAAGACTTTAGTGCCTCTATAATTCTGATAAGAAAATAATATAAAGAGATAAAGAACACAATAGATTGAATATAATAATAATTAAATAAACTTTTTCTGGCTGTGTTTTATATATCTTATTTCAGAAAAGGATAGTGACTGAGTGGTGCCTACTATAATTAAAAGGAATATTTAATTTTGATTTGAAATTTTTTTTTTAAAATATAAAAAATATAATTCTTCTTTTTGACTTGGAAAAATGATATGGTTGGTATAGTAAGCGAACTTGAAATATTTCTTCTTCCTTTATTTTTTAAGATTTTGGAATCACATCATGTTCGGTAATCAACATTCTTAATAATATTCAAGTACGCCATTACGAGTATATGGTGTACAGACAGTACAGTATTGGTCTAAGACGAATACTGCGGTTGATTATAAAAAAAGCTATACTATCTACTCATTATCTTAGAGAAATGGGAAAGTAGTAGTAATATTAACAAATATCAATTAAATTAAACCTCAACCGAATTATAAAGCCTAGAGGGGGTGAAGTTTTATGAAAACATTATTTGATCCTTAGCATTCCTGTAGAGTATTCAAGCAAAATGAATTCATTTCAAATTATTTTTTTTTAATTAGCTGAAGCTGCTTATCTGGAAAGCCATGTACAGTAATAGGAAGTAAGTATTGCACTATTGTAGTTTTCAAATTACAGTAGTTTGTTACGATAAAAATTTTTTTTTCGTTAAATAATATAATTAACAACTTTCATGATCGGAAATGTTACAGTAGATTTGACCACGCGTAAACTCGTTGGGAAAAACAAGTTACGATGTGAACCGGTGATTAATGTGGAAGTTACTTAATATATAAATGATAAGAAGTATAATAGGAAATTCAACAATTGAGAAATCAATAGTGGTGCAGACTTTTGAACCTTAGGTAGTTACGTCATTTTTTTCAACGTCCCGTTGAATGTTATTAGAATTCTTAAGAAATACGTTAATGGAGAGACCAAAAAACCGACGGATGAAAATAAATGGTTGATCGAAATTGAATTTGAAGAAATAAATCAGTTTTGATCCTAATGTTGAAAAATCTTTAAAATGATAGGAACTCAACTTGATAATTATGTCAATTATGTATCTAGTTGTTGAAAAATAAAATTTTAAAAATCGAGTAAAAACTATCGTCGTTCCCACCCGTTGCGATGGAACAGCATTATATGGACTAATATGAAAATAGCAAGAACGTAAGATTCGTATTAAAAAATCGAAAACTTATGGAATTAATGGCGACCCATCAGAACGAGTAACATCCGGTGGGACAATTCTATTGTGATTTGTAATTTTAAAATTATTCGTGTGAATTTTAACAGATTTTCCAAAAGTGGGAACAATAACCTAAATAAATATGTCATGTGATTTTGTTTAAACCCTTTGTTGCGAGCTATCCAGCTTATCATCATTCATACTCCATTAAAAATGACGAGAATAATAGGTCATCGATTTTTAAAAGTCATTCTTTAGTTAATTAACGAAGTACGTTATTCATTACGAATTTGATAAATTTCTTTTTCGATAATAAAGTAAAAGATTCTTGATTGAGCGAGCATATATAGAATAAGTAATTCGATGCGATTCGATTCAGTTCTGTTCGGTATTTAACCTCTGACTCGGCTGTGAACAGTAGTACTACGGGATAGTACGAAACCGCGAACTACTTAATAATATTTATTAACAAGCATTAAGGAATACTATTTGATATGCACATGTAAACCTTTATGGAAATCAGATGTACTTTAATTAACGTGCAATAATCACGCACAGAGTCAATTACTATGATGTACTAGTTATAATTACATACTTCAGAAGTGTATGGCAAAGCTTTTCAAAATGTTTATGTCTGTAAAGTACGTGTCGTCTTATAAAAAGTCATTCGAGATTTCAAAGAATCAAATGAAACCTAATTGTGCTTGTTAATAAAAAAATGGAGATTTATATAAATAGTCATCAATTGAATACTTGACTCATTCCAGTAATAGTAACCATCTACCAAAAAATGATCTGTGCTAGGGTTAATCATACCAATTTTGAACTGAAGGTACACAAAATCATCCATCTAAATCTCTTTGATTCTATTTTTGTAATTTCTTGTCTTTATATCAACATTGATCTATACTGTTTCCGCTTTCGAATGGTATTGTTGCAGTATTACATTCAAATGGTTTAATGAATAGAACAGGTATTCAAAGAATGAAAGAAACGATATTTGTGTTTCCTGATAAGAAACTCATTCGTATAAACAATCAAAAATAGAATAGAATAGAATTGTAATTTTGTGCTACTTCCCTAATTAAATAAAATTTTATCCGGTTAAGTTTTAATGAATTAAAATAATAAATATAAACCCCTCAATAGCTTAATGTGATTTATCATCACAAACAAATTCTTCTAAATTGAATTAAAGATTATTTTTTAAATATATTTCTACCTTTTTTTTTATGAAATGTCTCAGAAAAATGAGAAAAGAGATAAAAATGAACATGATATTCGCGTAGTGGTTGGTCTAGGTACAGTAATTATGTACTATATTGGATTGAGAAATACCGGATTAAAAATAATAAAATATTTAACGCATTTTTATCTTTTCCTATATATATAAAAAAAAAAAGATTTTGGGACATCCTATTCGGTAATTTAAATTTCTTTAAATATATTATAAAATTTTAGTTTTTTTTATATAATTTATGAAATTTTTGTTTGATAGGGATTTGCTTATTGTCATGTTACTTCTGCTAACCAAGAAGTTTGTACTAACACCGAATGGAGTGGATATTCTGGTCATTTTAAAACAAATACAGTTCTTCAATATGATGATAATTTTGAAAAAGTGACAGAATGGGGAAAATTAGCATTTGCTAAAAAAGCTGAAAGAAAAAATATGGATAAAGATGAACCTAAATCTGTTGGATTATTTAAATTATATTTAGGAAGTTTTGGAAAATTAGATGATGATTTAAAACCCAAAATTCCGGTCGACTATAAAAAAGCTATTGCCGATTATCTTAGAGAAATGGGAAAGGTAAATATAACATTCATATATTAATAGAATTAAAATTTAATAATTTTTATTTTCTTTTTTTTTTATCTTTTAGTTAATAAAAGCTAGAATAAGTAAACATTGGCCAAATGTGAATTTTTATGAAAATGTTCTTCTAGTAATTAGTGTTCCCGCAGATTATTCAAAGAAAGAATTGGCGATAATGAGAGAATGTTCACTTGAAGCTGAATTAATTCGTAAAGAAAATATGGAATATTTACAATTCACTACGGAACGTAAGTAAATTGAATATACAATTTTTATATTATTTGACCTCAATATTTTTTTTTTAATTTCATTTCATTCTTTTTAGCTGAGGCTGCAGCAATTTATTGTATGAAAAAATGTCTAAATGAACATTCTCTGGCTTCAACAGGAAGTAAGTACTGTAATCTATCGAATATAATTCGAATTAACTCCCTTAATCTATTTTAAACATTAAACTTTATAAATGATTAAACAGCAACTTTTATGATCGTTGACTGTGGAGGTGGCACAGTAGATTTGACAACACGTAAACTTGTGGATGAAGATCAATTAAGCGAAGTTACAGAGAGAATCGGAGATTATTGTGGAAGCTCATTTATCGACGAAGCATTCCTCAAACATTTGGGTAGTATAGTGGGAAATTCAACAATTGACAAACTACGAGATAAGAAGAGTTTATCATTACAATATATGGTTCAACATTTTTGTCGAAGAGCTAAATTTCGATTCACTGGTAAAGATACAGATTTTCAATATAATTTAGATGTTAAGGAGGTCATTAGAGTTCTTAGAAAATTTGTTAATAACGAAACTAAAAAACTAATGGAAGATAATAATTGGTTGATTGAAATTGATTTCGAAACAATAAAATCGATGTTTGATCCTCTCGTAAATAGAATTCTTAAAATGATAGAAATACAACTTGAAAATTGTCGAGATGAATGTTCGATTATGTTTCTGGTTGGAGGATTTGGTCAATCAGAATATTTGAAAAATAGAATTGAAGAAAAATTCAAGGATCAAGTAAAGACTATCGTCGTTTCTAAGGATCCTATTGCAGCAGTAGTTCGTGGAGCAACATTATATGGATTAAGTTTAAGTGATAAAATGAAAAATATGAAGATTAACGAGAATGTAAGATTCATAATAAAGAATCGAAAACTCAATTATACATATGGAATTAGAGTGTTGAAATGGTTTAAAAAAGGTGATCCACCAGAACGAGTAACATCTGATGGGTATATACATAAATTTCACCCGATAGCGAAAAGAGGAGATGTCGTTGAATTTGATGAAGAAATTCGTGTAGATAATTTATGTCCTGTTAATGAATTTCAAGAAAGTGCTACGTTTTACATTCATTATACAAAAGATGATGAAGTAGAATATTGTGATAAAATGGAACTATTGGGAACTCTTAAGATTTACTTTACGGATCGTGGACCTGATAGGAAAGTTAGTTTTGCATTGTCATTTGGTCAAATGGAAATACTTAAAGCCACTGCAAGGAATGAAACGAATGGGCAGAATTATCTTGCCATTTTTGAAATTAAAAAAGAGTATTAATAAGGTTTAAATAATTACACAATAATTTACTATCAATTTATCATATTTATTGATAACGAAGATGTACAAATAAACTTTAATCAAGGTTTGATTTGTCTCTTATATACTATAAATATCTTTATTGATTTTATATTATTGTAAGTCATCTGATGGAATAAGACGTCTGAAGGTCCGATAGTCCGATAGCTACTACTTCAAGCTAATAATTTTCACAAAAATTGAAAATGGTTTCCTGATTTAACGGATTGAAAGTATAAGTTAATAAGGCGTAAATTGTACAATATTAGTTGCATCTTATTGTATGAAAGCAAAGTTACCAATATAATAATAATTAATAATACCTTTTTTATAAAACAGAAACTTTAAACTTGCAAATAATTTAAAATATGTAACAAACAATTTCAAATTTAGGTCATCTGACCGATAATTTCGGTCAGACAATTCGCTCAAATTGTCCCGTTATTGTTTCCATTTCTGGAAAGAAAATTGTGATATTAGATTTTTATCACATTCAAATGTGCAAATGGGTATGTAAAATAAGATTTTAATACATTCTAAAACGCGATATTTGACATTTGTGTAATTTTGATAAGAACAATACAAAGAGATAAGGAACACAATAGAATTAATTGATTATATTAACAATTCCTTAATTTAATAAACTTTTTCCGATTGTGTTTTATCTTATATATCAATATCACTTTTTAGGAAAAGATATTGACCGAGTGGTACCTATAATTAAAAGTAATAATTCGTAAGAGATATTTTTTTTTTCTACATAAATGATATTTCGTGCAGTGGTTACATTTATGAGTATTTAAGAAAATTTTGAAATATTTGATTAACGCGAGCTTGAAATATTAAAATTTTGGAACCACATATTCGGTAATTAACATTCTTGATAATATTCAAGCTTTTGTTTCACCATTACGAGTTTATGGCGTACAGTATAAATAAATGATATTTTTTTGAATAACAATAATAATAATTTTTTAACGACTTTACTAAATCACACCACTGGTGCTCAACACCATAGTATGCGTTTTCATGAAAACTATAGCTTAAACTAAGAAGTCACTCTAATTAAAATGGTCAGCACCCCTGAAAATGGTCAGAAAAAGTTTACTTGTTTCTTTTTTTTTTATATCACAAATATTACAAAATAAAAAAAAATTGAAAAACTAAGAAAAATATATGTGAAGTATATGCTATAGCATTTAATATTGCAATATGAATTATAATATTTTATTAATGGAAACATCTTAATTAGACTATTAATAATATAAAATAAAAAAAATTATATAATAAATAAAAAAAATAATTAATACATATAACTGTGGTGTGATTTATAATTTTTGTTTATTGTTATACAGGTCTAATGGTTCTACTGGTCAATATAAGATGAATACTGTCCTCGAATATGACAAAGAATTTTTGATAAAGTGAAAAAGTAGGAAAACCATCATTCTCTAAGGGAACGCCATTTAAAACTAAAATTGCAGGCGATTATAAAAAGCTATTACTGATAAAAATAAATGATTGATTGAAGAAACATAATCATATGTTTGATCTTATTTTTGAAAAAAATCTTTAAATGATAGGAATTCAACTTGATAATTGTCATGATGAATGTTCAATTACTGTATATATCTGGTTGGAGGATTTGGCCAATCAGAATATTTGAAAAATAGAACTTAAAAAAAAAAAACTATAAAAGATCGAACAACATTATATGGACTAAGTTTACACGATAAATTCAGTTATGAAAAACAACGAGAGCGTAAGACTCGTACTAAAGAATCGAAAACTTAAATTTACATATAGAATTAAAGTGTTGAGATGGTTTTAGAAATGTTGAGAATACATTCGATGAGTTTATACAATAATTTCATTGTATAGCAAAAAGAGATGATGTTGATATTGATCAAGAAATTTGTTGAAAATTTCTCAGATTAGTGCTACATGTTTATCTATTTTTTTTTACAAAATATGATGAAACAGAATATTTGTGATGGAATGGAATTATTAGGCATTCTCAAGATTGATGGATCTATAGACGAGTTAATTTTGTCATTTGGTCAAATGGAACTTACGACTACTAACAAACGGACAAAATTATTTTACTAATTTTTGAAATTTACAAAGGGCTGCTTAAGTTTGAATTATCATTTTATGACACAGTTATCTATCTTTATTTGAAATCGCTATATATACAGTATATGTATATATAAAAGTAAGGAAAAAAATATAATATTAAACAAATAAAGTGAACATTATTTCTTATTAAACGGTTTAAAAATTTTACTAAAACTACTTTTACTGGTTTTATTAGCTTTATTGTTTTTGCCATCTTTACTTTCTTTACTTTCTTTACCTTTTTCTTCGTTAACATCATTTTCACTATTTTCTTCTGACGAAAAAGAATTATCATCACGAATAAAAACTTTTGCTGGAGTGTAAATTTGTAATTCTGTTGAGTAAGAATTAGGATCTTTATAAATAAGAGGAAAAATACATATTTCAACAACTGCATTTTCAAGATCATCCTCATCCCAGGATCCTGTCATTTGAATTGAATCAATTTTATCATTATTGTCAAACCATTTCCATTTCGCGATTGGTTCTTGAGTTTTAAGCCGAAAAAAAAATAATTTGACAACTTCTCGAATAATTTTAGCGGCTAGCTCTTCACACTTTTTTTTCTTCTTATGATCCGATATTTCCCTATAAGATTCAATTTCTTGATTGAGTTGTTTCTTGAACTGACTGATGAATTTATGTTCGTTCTTTACTTGTTTATCATTAATTATATCAGAAAATCCATAATTGCTTAATGCTGAATAAATTTGTTGTCTTATTTTAATAGGTATAGCTGAAGTAACTTTACCACTTTCAAACCGTGTTTTCGCGAATTTATCCGTTAGATTTATCAATTCATTTACTTTGAAATTAATTTCTGATTCAAGTGATTGAGGTTCATCAGTATTCTTAACATCCTCGAAATATTTAACTGCATTTTCATAAATGAATTCAACTACATGTCGTTGTAATAATGCCTTAATGAGAGTTGTATCTTTAATTCGAGCTTTCATTTCTAAATTACAATTATAATGAACGAAAAGTTTGTTCACTTTTTTATAATTAATCTTTATCTTTGATCTTAAGTTGGTGACATAATCTTCCAACGTATCTTGTAAATGTTCAATATCTTCATTTAACCTGACAGAATTATTCTTATCATCATCGCCTAATTGAAAATTTGTTGCAGCTCCAAGTGCAGATTGGTATTTTAATGCTTCAGCTTTCAAATTTGAATTAGTTTCTTCTAAATTCTTTATTTCATTATCTTTAGCTTCAACTAATTGCACACTTTTTTCTATTTCATTTGTTTTTTCTTTAAGTTGTTGTTCAATTGTTTGTTTTTGCGATGATAAAGAGTTAAACTTTTCACGTAATTCTTTATGAGATTGAGAAAGTTTAATATATTCTGAAAGTTCTGCGTTGATTTTTTTATTATTAATTAAATTATTTATTTCCTCAAATTCTTCTTTTAATTTCTTGTTTTCTTTACTAAGTGATTCAGTCTTTTCGTAATATTCACGAATAAGAGTTATAGCATCTGAAACATTTTTATTTTCAAAATTTTTAAAATTTGTAGATTCTTCAATGAAATTTGAATTCTTAGTTACTTTGATTGACATATTTTATTCTTCTCTCCCTTTCTTTTTTTTTTTTTAAAAAAAAAGTCAGACTTTGATGATGAGTATTTAAGTATAAAAAGAAGGGGATAATTAAGAATATTGTTTAAAGCATAATGTAGCACAAATAAACATTTCTTCATAGAATCATATAATAGATATTTATCATCACAAAGGCGTAATTTGCCAATGAGGGCTACTTATTCCTTTTGTGGGATCCTTTGTAATATATATTGTATATGCAGATTTTGTAATTCAAAAAACTTCATGTATTTTTGTTTGACCAAATGCATGAACAGATTGAACAGTGTTCCAATTTATTTCGCAACAGGTCGGCCAGGTTTTAAATATTTATTACGTAAAATATTTTTATATATTAAATCTATTTGACAATTATAGTCGACAATTTTATGCCGAGCACGTGATATTAAATTCTTATAACGAACCCGCCAATCAAATTCTTCACTAAAGGACTTGATTATATTCAAATTAGTTTATAAAAGGTTGGGAATAAGAAAAAAATTTTCATTTGCGCATTATTTTGAAATTGATACATTTGACATGTGATTATTTAAAAAAATTTTTTAGTCTGAAATTAAGAGTATTTTGGGAATTGGGAAATAACGTAACCAGTTTATATATCCAGGATAAATAAAAATAAATTATTATTATTATTTTAATTATGTTAAAATTAAATTATATTTACAGTAGATAAATATAACTAGCGAAGAAGGTTATGTTTTAAAAAATTAATATTGTGAATAAATCCATTATGATTTGATCCGTGAAATATATATAATATATATACTGTATACTGTATATATTTGTTAACTGTTAATATATTATTTACAAAATCAAATTTATATTTATTATTATTTTCAATTCAAAGTTGATAAAAGTATGGCGGAATCTCTTGAAAATAAAGTCAAACATAAGCATCTGATTCAATATTATTGAATAAAATTTGTTTCATTAAATTTATATATCACAACTTAATTATTGACTGGACATCTTCATACTTATCGATTTTGTGATGAAGTAGACATTCATTATTAAGAATCCTAATTTCAAATTGGAACATGAATCGTTACCTGTTGACAAAATCAAGATTGTAGCTTGTATTTCAAAGAATCCTGGTGAAACTGAAGTCAAAAATTAAAAAATATTTTTTGTTTTCAATTTATTTTCCGCTGCCTTTATTTTTCATTATTTGGTGAGAAATCCTTTTAATAATATATTTGTAAAAAATGATGATAATTAAAAATATTATTCCAATTGATCACAAATTATTACAAACTTTATTAAAACAATAGATTGCATTATTAATAAAAGTCAATTAATTTTGTTTGTTCCAAAATTATATTTTCCATCTTCATATTCATGTCCCGGAACCCAATAAATACGCAGTACGATATTCAGGATGTGTTTTCTGTAAAGACTCATGTAATAATAATATAAAAAGACCCTTTATTGATCCAAGGGGCACGATCCAAAGTAATCCTTTTCGACTTTAATACGTCTTTTGAATTCGCCAATTGTTTCGTTTTCTTTAATTTTGATAGAGATTATATTTCTGAATGGCTTTCTTAGAACCAGACAATTTATGTTGACAGAACGCATTTTTCTGTGTTGGAAAAAACACATAAACGGTTGTAGTTTATGTTATCATCAAGGAACTCTTTTAGCCGCAAGTCTAGTTCAAATTTGTTGACAAAATACAACAATATATACTAATAGAATTGATAAGACAATGATACCTGTACGTTTTATTAACTTTTTGAATGAGTATTGCCGATAGTTATCTTACACGAAACACAGTGTCGGAAAATAAATAATAATTCATAACAATAATCTTACAAAGCCCGCCGAAATTTCATGTTATTTGCATTCCGTGATCTAGTAAGGTCCTCAGAAATCTATACGAAAAAAAATAGTCTTTAGTCGCGAGCTCTGAAATCGTTTCTTTGGGCACAGCCGAAATATTCATACCTTAATTGCGTATTATCTCGTTCAGGCTTCAATGTTTTTGATAATTTCTTGCCAGCGCTTCCTTCAACGAGGTCAGGCTCGGAGAAAATAATACAACAGTTTTAGCTGCGGAGTAAGAAAAAAGTTATATGTATAAACGTGAGAAATCTAGTGGTGAGAAAACAAAATAACAAATAACATGAAAAATCTTAAACAGTATGATAATATATTAGTTATTATATGATTTATAATATTGAGTTAATAATGAAAGGAATTTTACGGAAGTGTTTATTTGATTTAAAAACTCTTTGGATATTAAACAACGAAAATTTCAACGCGCCATTTAATTTTATATAATTTACCATATAGCATCTAATACGCGGTTTTCAAATCTTTTGACAATTGATTTTTGTAAGAAAAGAACTTGACCTACGGTCTCTCTCGTTGCATCCAGAATGTGTTTGGTCTGTTCGAGACACATCTGGTTCTCCAGTTCGTTCTGTTTGAAGGTATTAGGAAGTATTGTATAATCAACAACATGCAACTTAAACTCCGCTAGAATATTTTGTCTTTTCAATTGAAGATCCCAAAAATGGTTTATCTGATCTGATAATTTATCATTTTAATAAAAATATTTCAAGTTAGAAAAGAAGAAAAAAATGACAAATTTATTGTAAAGAAAACGTAGGCAAATCGCAACCTTTCCCACAACCAGTTGCAACCAGCACGGTAGTTGATAACAATGTAGAACACAACTTTGATCATTTATGATGTGCACACCGATAAGTCGCAACCTTTCCCAGTACCAATCACAACTAGTATGGTAGTTGGTGTCGCACAGTTATCGAATAAATAAGTACACTTGCCTTAAATTGTTTTAACCAACTTGTCGCCTTTGCCTCAATTTCAGAATTTTCATCATGTTAAATTTTTAATGATTTCCAATTCGGTTTTGTATTGATAGTGCTCTGTATCTCTATCTTTCAAATCGTTTGCTTTTAATCGGAAATCTAAGAACTTTTTTAACGAAGGCTCATCCATAGACTCCCAAAAGACTACATATTTTTACAAATGAAAGGTTACGCAAGAGTTATCATAAAAAAGACTAGTATAATTGTCTTACCACTGTATTTTAGCTTGTCGGCACATTTAGGTAAAAGGTACATTTTATTGTGTCACTAATTTTTAAATAATCTTTGATGTAAATTATTAATATTATAATTTTTTATGTCAACGATAAGAGTCTACATCTCTGTTCATACGTTATTATTCGATACAGTAATTAACAATATCATCAAGCGGATTATAATAAAACAAGAAATCATTGACTTTATTAATGATGATGTGATGATTGCAATGATTTCTGTAACAGATAAGAACTTTTTACAACAAATACTAAAAAAACAAAGTTATCGATGCAATAAAAAGATATAACCAAAGACTTATCTATAAGTGAGAATAATATCATAATTTTAATGTACCTGTGATTTATTAAAATTAAAATTTATTTAAAACGTTGCCACATGATTGAAAGATCTAATTAAACAGTTTCAGCAAAGGAAGAATATTACTTATTTCTTCTTTATTAGCAAAGTCTGCATAATCATAATATTTGATGTAATTCCTGATATTGTTTTTATAAACAACCAATATAAGTGTTGGAATCATCCATTTGCTCTTCAGTTGGAATTAAAATGTTTGTGTGCACCACACCATTCAATAATGTTTTGCTTTTATCAATCAGGAAGTATCTAAATTGAATATTTAGTTACATCATCTTACAACAGGATTTACTTAACTCCTTGTTAAAGTAAAAATTAATTTTTCATTACAAAATACAGACTGTACGTTTTTTGGTTACTGTTTAAAGTTTATAATGATGCAATTTCTCATCTAATCAAAATCAGCCAAATCAGAATACACGTAGACGGGGTTATAAATCCTACAAATCATTTAATTTAAAAAAAAAACATATATAAGCGCTTTAATTAATTAATTTGCAATATATTAAATGTATCAAATATTAAAAAAATAGTATGTGCTATACAATTAACAATTCGCTTAATTAACATTATATAAACATCTACTGTATAAGATAACAATTTAATGAAAAAAAAAAAATTTTGAAAATAAAATTTTGTTCTAGTAATTTAAAAAGTATAGGCGATATATACAATAAGTAAATAATAAATCAATTTATAATTTATTTATTAAAACATATTCTACGATTCACAATCAATGAACCAAATGGAAATTTAACCAAGTACATTTTTATATCTGTTCATCACTTTGACTCTTAAAAATCTTTTTATGGACTGAACAATAAGCATTTAATTTCTCCTAAATCCATCTGTACTTCTAAAGATTTGTGTTAGTTCTATTATTGCTTTATGATTCCCAATATATCTCTTTTGAGAATGTGTATATTAAGGGTGCAGACTTTTTCTTTTTTTAGCTACGTCAGTTACGTCACTAATTAAGTCAATGAATGTTGTAACTCGTGACGTAGCTCGATATTATATGTAATTCGTGTAGTGTTGGGAGTAGTTTTGATAACGAAGGACTACTCTCCAAAATACTTCCTAAGAAAGTAATAAACAATATATTACAGTTGCTAAATTAATCTTCGGAGCCTTATTGAGTTTAAATTATGTTATGTAATTAATTAAATCGATTTAATAAATTAACTTGTGTAATTAAAAAATTTTTATTTTTTTTTTCACAATTGATTAAATAAATTCTTTTTTTTTTTCACAATTAGATTTTCGTCAAATTATTCCTTAAACGGACTAGATTAATAATATCAAATACATACCGACTTTACTTTGATTTCAAAAGATTGGCAATTTTCTCCTATAATTTTGTTTCTAACAGCTTTCTACTTAAATTCTACAAAAATTATTTTAAGTGACACAATTCTATGTCGAAAATTACATAAGTATCAAAATTTTTTTTTCTAGTAAGCCGAAATAAGAAACTAGGAAAATGTGAAACCATCAAAGTTCATAATGAAAAAAAAGGAAATAACATGATTTGAGGATTTAAAAAAAGGAAATAGGGATGATTTTTGTGAAAGGACGCATTGCAAACTTGTCAAATTGGATCTTATTCCATTGTAAGATAAATGAAACTTTCAAATTGCACACACTACACCGAAATTTTGATGGTTGACAATTCACCAGTAAATATCAACGATCTTTCCAATGATCCATAATTTAATTAAAAATATAACAGCAGTTGTCGCTGTAGCAAGCATCAGTCATGCCAAGATAGTCTAATAAAATTTAAAAGATTATATTAATAAATAATTTTTTATATTAATAATATTTTCAGTATAATACATTATTTACATTATTTGAATTCTATTGAGTATTGACAATATACGGTATTTGAAAAAACATGAGCCATCAGCTCCAAACTTACAGTATATCCGAATTAAAAATTTTCGTTTAACAAAACTCTCCGTGGAGGCATATTGATCAGAACATGTAAAATATCTAAGGAAGCGCCATACAATATTGCAAATGAAATTTGGATACATAAATTGTGTATAAGGAAATATAAAGGAATGTAAAAAGGAATGAAATGGATAATTCCAAAATCTAACTATCATCGAGAACAAAAAATCCAAGTGGTAATAATACAAGTTGAATATAATCATTTTGATAATAAAAAAATTTAAATAATGTACAACCAAATATTTTTTAATAAGGTAAGATTAAAAGAACTGATGCAACACATATTTGACTAAGATCTTACGATAATTTTGAATTACTATAATTTGTATAAGGTTATAGATTGATAATTCCAATTGAATACCATTATAAATTTTTGCGTAATTTGAAACACGTAAATTATCGATACACATTTTTATTACCGGATGAAGTCGTAAACCCCTCTATATTTGTATCTTTCTCCTCGCCACTATTTATCCCAAGTTTTCAAAATTAGTCTAAACTCGACTTCAATTTCCTCTTTCTCATTTAGTATTTCAGAACTTTGTACTTTTTTCAGGTGTCTCGCTTTCATCTGATATTTGATTTTCTCCCGATGTGTTTTTAATACTTGATCCTCTTCTTAAAATTTCTACTTTATTTTCTTCAATTTCTACTTGTTTTAAAATTTTTAGAGGTGTCACATATTAAAAAGGAGTATAAAAAAAGTTTTTTAAAGGAATATAAGAATATATGTAATAAAATTTAATAAAGTATAAAAGGATTACAAGAAATGTGTGATATGAGTTGTGGTTGGTATGACATTAAAGAAGTTAGTATTGAGGTTGAATGATTAAGGATTAATAGAAGGTGGAATGAGAAAGGAGGATCCACCAATTCGTTTCTGACTATAATGGTAATTACCTAATAATATAAATATAATAATATTAATAAATCAAATTCTATTTAGTTCTAAAAAAATAAATTGCTCACTAAAAAGATAAATCAAGGGTTCGTTTCGATACCTGACTGAATTTCTTCATTATTATTTTAAACATTGTTTCAGTGTGATGGGAATACAGACAGGGGAAACATTCTATCTTTTAGCTAGTAGTTTAAAATAGAGGGAGCTAGGGAAGGATGGTATTAAGGGTGAGACATCTTTAATAACACATTATGGAGCTCTAGTTTGGGAAGGCTGGTGATTAACTTGCCAAAATTCTTTATTGATTCTCCCTTGAAGAAAAGTTCTATATTCTGTAACATCATCCATCATTCTTAAACGGTGATTAATTAGTTAAAGAAAACTAAATATCGAACTGATATTGCGCTAAATAAGCATCAGTCTTAACAGCAATTTCCTAGCATGATTAGGATCCTGAACACGTATTACCGAACCAATTGTCCAAAGGTTTAGCATAAAATAAATATTTAAATTATCTTCATGAAGATACGCTTGATCAAGATCTATAGAAGTAAGTTTTAGACCATCATATCTTAGAGCTTATGAAATCATAAGTCATCACGTCTTATTATTTATTCACTAAGTCTGTGCTTTGGCTGTAAGACACGTAACGGTTTAGTTTTCACAAATTGATAATCGGTCATTGAAAGTTGTTCTACTTAAACGTATTTGTTGCTGTAATTGACATTCAACAATAGTACTATCCGATCCAAATGAATAAAGTGTAATTTGTCAATGAGAGAAATTACTACTAACACAGAGGAATTTTGTACAATAATCCAGCAAGTATCAATTAAAAATTTAACTTGCTTGTAAGTTGTAAATACTCAATGAGGCCTCAAATTATAAATATTCATCATTGGTCTACTTTATGTCATCACCATTATTTGTTTCATCAAATTTAATAATAAGGCTTAATAAGGAATATGTGACAACGTAAAGAAAAGCTCTATTTTTATACAACTAGTAATAAATCAGGTAAAAAAAAAATCTTCATAGCAAGGAAGCTGACTTAGATATCTTCACGTCATTATCCTTTTCTCGCATATATATTCTTTATTTCCTGGTATAAAAATGGATAGAACATAATTCTATAGCATGCTGTCTTTGCGAATGCCCATCAAATTTTCGCTCACGGTTCCTGATGTACCCGAACCAGAGCCAAAACAGACGATAGCGCTGCGAAAATATCTGGAATCGCTTTGTTTAAACGATCAAATATTAAGTCGTGAGCTATTGCTTCGTCTTGGGACATATATGCTGGATTGTTTGTTTCTCAAGCATGGTGTCGCCCTTTTGTCAATCCTGTAGACGAATCTGCTTACATTTACCACCAAATCGTTACACGGTTGATGGATTTGACAACGGTTGAACATAATCTTTGGGCAGGAGAATACGATGGTGCAGTTTAAAAATTCTATGATGATTTAGCACAGATTATTTATAATGCATTCAAATTCCATCGGGAAGATTCCGTAATATTCAAAGAAGCAGATCGATGCTTGCGTGTTTTGTCGATTTAACAACGAAACTTTCGAAACCACCACATGATCTAAATAAATTGGACTTCGTACTTGCTCAGATTGGTGCTAAACTCCTTCATGAAGAATTTGGTGAAGTTTGTAGTGTAGCACCAAATATTGAAAGGTATTCATGTTTTCTTTTTTAACGTTTTCTTTTGTTTAATATTTTTTTTTTTTTCGCGTGTAAATTAGTAAAATATATATAGCATCTTTGTATTCGTTCCGCCAAGTTACAAGGAGCGGTAGTAACGTTGCAAACTTCCCCATGCTGCCGCTGAACGTTTAGATCCGATGTCATCTCCTCTTTTTGACACATTCGAACGTGGAAGTCTCCCTCCGGTTAGATTCAACCAACAGAAACGCATTGCAACTTTGCACGTCTCTACATCACAAGGGTTCAAAGAATATTTGTAGCTCCTTTTTTCTTGTATGTTGTTCAAGTTTTCATTTGCCACTTCAATAATTCTTTCCTTTACTGCTAGCTCCTCTTCTAGTTCATTTTTTTCTTCGTTACCAAATAGCAAATACCTTTTCCTCAAAATTATTTTATTGTTTTGAATTGAAACCACACTATCGGTAAGTTGATTATTTCATTCTCTTGTCTTGATATGAACGAACATATTAATGGTTGAGAAAAAAGTTTCAATTGAATGTCTTTCCATTTTGATCAATAAAAAAATATGTGATTTACATTAATTTATATTATTAATTATGTCATTGTTAAAAGGGACTACAGTAATAGTTATTCTATTATGAATAGAGATAATGTCAAATAGTCGGTCAAAAGTTATATTATTGGAACTTGTGAATGTAGATATTGTCGGTATCATTATAGCAAAGAGAAATCAGAGAACTATTTTTGCTAAATCAAAGCTTAAAGAAATTCACTAAAAAAAATCACTAAAGGTTATAAAATGCAAAATACATATAAAATTTCTTTTAAAATAGACCTAAAAAAACTTACTCCAGGATTAATTGTATGAAAAAGTGTGAAAGCTATGATTTTTGCATACATCGTATTATGTAAACACATATATTATTGGTTGATCTACAAATTTAACCAATAATATTTCGAAAGTACTTAAATAAACACCCTACCCTTTATAGATACATCGTGCATGACTTTCGTTCTTCACGTTGTTTTCACCTTTAAATAACTACAAAGTCTAATAAACAAGATTGATTGTTCAGCAGTGTGAAAACTTTAAGTGATTAGTAACAGAATCCCAATTATTAAAATTAAGCAAAAATATGATAAATTGTATCGAACGACGTCCGATGAGACTTGTGCGATCTTTGATTATATGGAGGTCTGACTGTATTATGGACTTGATGAAATATGTCGAACAACATACTTACGTATTTAATGATGTCTTTCCTTTTCCAAAATCTTCAAGAGATTTTAATTACACGAAATCTCTGAGATCTTTGTGATATGTTCTGTCAATAATTATGCGGTCTTTGATTATATGGAGGTCTGACTGTATTATGGGCTTGATGAAATATGTCGAACAACTTACTTACGTATTTAATGATGTCTTTCCTTTTCCAAATCTTTCAAGAGATTTTAATTACACGAAATCTCTGAGATCTTTGTGATATGTTCTGTCAATAATTATGCGGTCTTTGATTATATGGAGGTCTGACTGTATTATGGACTTGACGAAATATGTCGAACAACATACTTACGTATTTAATGATGTCTGTCCTTTTCTAAATCTTTCAAGAGATTTTAATTACACGAAATCTCTGAGATCTTTGTGGTATGTTCTGTCAATAATTGTGCGGTCTTTGATGAGGCAGGGGATTGCATTAGAAAGTTTCTTAATAGAAGCTTTAGATTTAGAGGCTTTTGATTATTGATTCTTGAGAGTTTAACCAGTTCTAACGAACTTTCAGTTCAGAATACCTCAAATGAACAAGCCAGATCAAGAATTATGACAATTGCAATGAGGGAGAATTTACAAATTCAATTAACAAACGTGAACGAACTCATTGGAGAAGCCAATTGTGAAATTCATCGTCTTGAACTCGTTAGTCGTTACCAAAAAGTTATTTTAGGAAAATTTGCAACTGTAGGATCTTTTGTAAAAGCTGCTGATGCAATATCTTCCGTGCCTGCATGGTTATAGTAATGGAAGTTGAATATCTTATTGATGAAGTTGTGATCAAATAGTGTTTTGCGTGTAATGAGAAATATAATTTGATATATTTTCTTTCTTATTGTGTAGTTAGGGGAGTTGATAGTAGCGTATAATTGAATGTGTAGTATTTATGTCTTAGCTTGGAATTTTAAATTTTCTATGAAATTGTTATCAAGTGTTTAGTGTAGGACGAGGATCACCATTTGATGTATTTGTAGTTAAAAGAGATGGGAAAGTGTACGAGTTGATGGGTAACATATAATAGAGTGTGTTCTATTTATTCCTTGGTTATATGATGTGGAAGAAACGTGATCAGGAGTGTTTGATGTGCAACATGGATTATTATTCGATGTATTTTCTTTTTAACTTGTATAGTTAGAGAAGATGAGGAAAATATGAGTTGATGGATAATGTATAATTGGTTATTTTCTTTGTCTTGTGATGTAGAAAGAACGTTAAATTCCTTTGATGGAGTTGAGCTTGATGCGCAACGAGATTTATTATTTGATGTATTTGTGGTTAAAGATGGGGAAAGTTATAGTTGACGGATAGCGTTATGATTAGTATTAGTGTCTTGGTTGGAAGGAACGTTAAATTCTTATGAAGTTGAGATCAAAGGTGTTTGGTGTGCAACGAGGATTATTATTTGGTGTATTTGCAGTTAAAGGGGATGGGAAGGTTTGTAGATAGCGTATAATTGAGAAGTGCGTAGTCTTTATGTTTCGGCTTGGAAGGAACGCTACTTCTTATGAAGTCGAGATCGAGTGTTTGTGGAACAAGGATTATTATTTAATTTATGTTTTTATTTTTTACCATTCTTATCTTATATAGTTAGGAGATGGAGAAAGTATGAGTTTATGGGCAGTGAATAATAAGGTGTGAGAGAACTCAGCGAAGTGGAAGGAACGTTAAATTCCTTAAATATGTAACGAGAATTATTATTATATGATATATATATATATTTCTTTTCTGCCTTGAATGCTGGAAAGATCAAACTAAAGAGACACTTAAATGTGAATTTCCTATTGGGGATGTTATATTAGGATGTGGCCACATAAAATCAACGTTGAATTTTGGGAAAATCAAATGGAACTTATTTGTACAGAATTAGTTACAATAAAGTTACCATATTATGAACACTATAAAGTCATGAATGTATGTAATAAATTTTTTTTTTTTTTTTTGTTTTTTTGGTAATATCTTTAACGCGATTTTTTACGTATGTTGTAGATTAAAAGCTGCCAGAAACGCGTCGTGCTGTTGCAATGTAATTTTTTCTTTATCATATTCTGAAACTTTGAAAGATATTCGTATTTTTCAAAGAATTTTGGTCCAACTTTAAGATCGAGAGCCATCTTATCAAGAAAGGCAACTCAGATCCAATATCGTGCGTCTATTAATTCCGGAAAGCCGAACGTGTCGAGTTCACGTAGCTCGCCAAATGGGTTTGAAATGATCACATTACATTGCAATCGATTCTCTCCACGCGCATAAGAAACATCCTTCAAAATTACGAGAATTGCATTGCGTTCATCTCTACATTTTTTAATATTCTTTGCACCCATTGTGACGTAGAAACGTGCAAAGTTGCAATGCGTTTTTGTTGGTTGAAATCTAACCGAAGGGAGACTTATCAGAAATGAAAAAATTGATCAAACTACGAGACTTAAAACTTAATAAATCAGGTAAGTTTATCATAACTTATTTTAATGATCTTAAAAATAAATAAATTTTATTAATTATTTTAAATTCATTAGGACATTGTTCCAAAGGTCATCCGGTAAGTAATTATATATTCTGATTACTATATAACTTTTCCTTGTTTTTAAACTTATGATATTAATTTTTTCCTGATTGTAATATTTTAGTCATCAATTACTGGATAGGTTCAGAATTTGTCATGTATTATTAAAATGAAAGTTTAATGTATAACGAAAAATATTTATTATAAATTTTGGATTTTAATAATAAAGAAATCTTTGATTTCCGTAACGTAAATAATGTAAATTTGATTGCACTTATTTATCAAAATGAAAGCAACCGAGATTTATCACCAATTTCTTGAGCAGTTTACTGTAATTATGCGTAATAATAATTATTGTGAGCGATTGATTAATACATGGTGGTGAATTAACCCACGGTAATTTGGCAATACACCGTGTAATGCCGAAATATATACACCAGACCTAAATTAGTACATGCCGAATAGCCGTAATGCCGAATTGGTAAATTGACATAATGTTTTGGTGAACAGATTTGATACCCTACTTGAAAAATCTTATAATTTTAATAATTTACAGCTAATTGTAAAAAGAATGGACCACCCAATTCATTTTCATCTCATATGCATGATCAGCATAATTCGGGCCAAATCGACATTCCGTGTGTGTCGTGGGAAAAGGGTTAATTTTGGCTTTGGCCTTTCGAAGAAAAAGTCTTCAAACGTACAAGAACATGACGAGTGTTCCTCCAAATGATAAATCACCTCAAAAATGGACATTAGGTGACATCATTGGTTTTCTTGGTCAAAAATTAATGATTCCGATTTTAATCAAGATAACATTGAAAAATCTGAAATGAAATGTAAATAACAAGATCTTTCTTCGCTGGACCATAGGAATTCTTATGAATGTACTACAGGTGAGTAATTATAAAGCTATTGTGTCTTTCAATGGTATCATGATTAATATTTTTTAATAAAGGTGAACACGCAAGTACTTCAATATTTGATAGGAGATCAATTATTGGGGCCTTATTTGATAGTACGGAAATACATCTAATAGGTTGATTTAATAATATTCCAGATAAACAAAACATATAGTCGCCATATTAAATTCAAATTTAAATTTACATGATATTAAAGTGGCTTTGTTATAAATAGTTATTTGATACAATAGATTATGTCTGATTACGCCTGACTTTATTTTATTTTATTTTTAAGTTGACTATAATTAATTCTTTTATTTTTACTTTGCATAACTTCAGTATGATCATCGATGATCAAGTTAAATTGAAATAATAATAATAAATTCACATAATGAACGGACGTAAAATTTTTGATTACTATTGATTAATCTAAATTTTTACGTTATAAAATAAATGATTCTTTATAAATTTATAAATTTATTAATTATAATGTTTATATTATCAATAATTTTCATTGTAACTGATCAAATCTAATATTTGGCGTATTGTTCGCGAATATCGTTCCGTTTTCAAAATTGCTGATAACGATCTTTTCGACAAAAGCCACTCAACTCACTCTATGGAGGGTCAACGTTGCTTCGAGTGATTCACCTGTCTGATATATAATCATATACGGTAATACCAAACACTTTGCTTCTTATCGTCAAACCCGCCAAAAAACACATTCGCGTTATCGTAGAGCAACCCGTTGCTGGTAAGTGAGTCGTAACAAAGTCAACACACCTATTAACTTTTTATAACCATTCAGCTTACACTGTTTTTTCGCTATTTCCTATTATACAGAGTCTCACGCCATGTACATAAAGATTGTGGATGAAAAGTTGTCGAACTTTGGAAAGCTTTGAAGAATACATTATTTTATATGGATGAAAATGATTTATTCTTGAGCTATCTGAAAAGTCATTTTTTTGGAAAAAATAGCAAACTTTCAAAACTCTTCATTCGTAAATGTTATAATGACCTAACCGCAGTAGTTTTTGATGATAATGTAAGACGATTGCGTATCTCAGGAAACCCGGGAATTGGGAAAACTTTCTTCGGATACTACCTGCTTTATTATCTCGCAATATTAAATCCGTACCACGAATGAACCAAGTCGAGTTATTTTATTTGATCACGAAGAGGTCTTTTATCTTAACAAGACACTTCACACTTATGAAATTATCAGATACCTTGATGATTCTGGTGTTTGGTATATCGTGGATGGTAGAGATCCAGATATAGTTGAGGCCAAACAATTCTTATCTGCTCTTCATTGAAAGCTCATTATAAGGAATTCAATAAAAAGATTCCAACCGTACGATACATGCCGGTGTGGTCCTGGAATGAAATCAATATATGCAGGAGTGAACTTTTCAAAAACCTTAGTGTTGATAAGGTTCATAAGTTGTTTAAAGAATGGGGAGGGATCACTAGGTATGTTTGGTGGGTGCTCTGGTCAACGTCGGCTCAAAGATGCAATTGGATTATGTGATGAAAAAATACTTAGATATATTGGTGGAAGCGATAGCAAAGATGATGTATGTCACAAACTTGTCCATATTTGAACAAACTTACCAGCAGAGAGAGATGATGCTGGAATTGAAGGGGTCGAAGATGATGAAGAAATTGGAGGTGGCAGAAAATTATTAGATTTGCGTCTGATTATGTGATTGTCAAAAAGATAATAACGGATAAATTGTTTATGGATCTAGATGAAGTCTTGAAGGAGGCAAAAGTAATTCAGCCCTAGGCAGTTATTTTGAGTCAATCGCTCACCAGATGTTACGACATGGAGGGGACTTTGATGCTCGTTCCTTAGATTCCAATGAAAACCACACGCTCACGCTTCCTTAGCAGGACGAACATAGTTTTTCTAATATTGGTGAAATTAAAATAATATGTATGAACCATTAATCACACCATTAGCTAATGATGCAGACCCATCAACTGTCCCTGCAAAAAGGCTCTCTAGTGATATAGAAAGAGAAGGAAGAATAAAAAAAGAAGTAAAAAAAAGAAGAAACAAAAAAAAAACGCAAATTTTAATCATTATACATGTTAAGTAAATGAATTAAAGTAACATATCATGAGAACTTTGTTGCGAATTCCATTTAATTATATGCAAGTGTATCAAAAAATTAAATAAAGTATTTGTATTTGCTCATATCGGGTTCGTGATTTTTAGTTATTGGGCTCATAGTAATAAAGACTGGACGTATATAATAGAACACAATTCCTGAAAGTAAATGTCTGATTAGAAAAACCTGATCACAAATGACTGAACGCATATGCCAGATTACATAGAAGCTTGTCAGCAGTATTGTTCATAGAGGAAGGCTTTATCGCGAAGTCTAAGTCTATTAACATATTGGATCACATATAATCATTGCATAGCATCTTCGATATTCTGACCCATAAGTAGTTTTAAGTGATACTGAAGAATTTTATTGTAACTCTTTGTATTAAGACATTTTCAGAATGCTAAAGAAAAAGAATGTGTTAAATACATATTAATTAAATATATTTTATATCATATAAATAGTTTGTACTTACAAGGTCTCCGTGTATAAGCAAACTTAAAGTTGGCTCTCCCATTTAAAAGTTATAGTATTCAGCATATTAATTAGAAGTGGCGCAGCGAAACATAGGTTGTCGATACCCAAAACAAAACGTTTTTCTGCGTCATGATTTGTTTGGTGTACAGGAAATTAAATAATTATTAAACATACCGGATTAAATGTAGTAGATACCGGTATCGTTAAAAGATCCGGAGATGGGAATGAGCTTCCCAAAACCATTTGCGAAAGTCCCATGTTATGATGAGGATATATTACAAACTGCTAATAAAATAATATTGTATATATTTATATATAAATTTTTTTGGAATTATCATCCTTCATTACGATAAAGAAAAAAAAATATGATATATTACGAATAATGTAACAGACCATTCATTTTGATCGTATTGATTATGAGAATTATCAGAAAATAGCCATTATATAACGAACTTGATCATGATTTAATTAGACCTAAATAATAAGCTAATCAGAAGACATTGTTATTCTCAAAATAAAACGGTATGTGTATGAGCGTAGTATTCCCTATTTCCGCAAGATCTTGTTGGTGATGATATGATTGCAAACCGGAATTCCCAGTTATCACAAGAGATCTTGAAGAATCTTTATTACTGTCATTATTAGTTGAATCTATTATACTGTACATGAAAAATATTTCGACATTATTTCGTTATCAATCATGTGAGTATCATCGCGAGATGGTTGCACGTGATCTAAAAATTTAAATTCAGCATAATTAATTATTAGAAAAAAATCAACTGTTTAAGAGCAAAAAAAAAGAAAAAAGAAAAAGAATAATAACATTAAAAAGAAAACCGAGAAAAGAAACTTTTTAATGAATATTAAATATTTGGTCACTCCGGATTTCAGAAACAATTTTTTTTTTTTTTTAAATAATAATTAAAATAATTTGAAGATTGGAAAATAATCTTAATTTTAAAAGAAGGGGGAAATTTTTAAACATTTTTATTCAACTATGCTACCTAAAAGTAATTGTCTTCAATAAGGAAATTCTTTGGTAATTTCTCTATTATAAAAAAAAAGAAAGAAGAGAGAATGAATTTATGTGTAATAATAAGAGACAAGAAAAAGAAACGAATTAGTAATTACTTAAATAAATGCAAACCGAACAATAAATGAGATCACGTTATAGAAAGGATTTAATTTATAAAATCTCATAAATTGTTGTTTTTTCGAAGATGAAAAAAAAAACAAGTAGAATCAAATCGAATTATTTTAATCTGTAATTAAACTTTAAATCGTTAGACACACAAAGAATAGTAAGTATTATCTTGTTCTAACTTGCGGAATAGTCGAAAATGACGAAATGGAATCTAAGATTCACGAATGAGGTTAAGTTCATTAAACCAAATCACAAATAGAGATGATTTTTTAATTTACTGTAAATCCGGAATTAATATAATTATGTACTTATGTGTAGATTTTGATTTATAATAAAAATAAAAAAAAATTGCCCTGTTGAAATTTTTTTGATATGACAAACATTCAAACATCAAATAAAAATAAATCCACTTCTATATGCATGCATAAATAGAATATATATATATATATAAAACTTGTGATTTGCGTCATCTGACGTCAGATGACGGCAATGCTGGCCAACCTACTTAAGGCATTATAATTTGGGCCGATAATGTAGGACGGCGTCATCTGACGCACAATGTATACCATATTTTTTTTATACTATACTGATGTGATATATATTATTGAAATTGAAAATTCTCTAATCTGTCAACTGCTTTTAAATTCATGAAATTTACCATATTCTTTTCTTGAACAATAATCTAAATTACTATTGATATTCCATATTATCCTCTAAAATACCTACAACATTCCTACAACAAAATACATCTTTCCATTTATTCATCCTATTAGTATTATTTATTTCATGGGAGCTGAGAATAATAGGGTTTTCCCTTCCCATGAAATAAATGGGTAATCGTGTCACTAAGTATAACATGTGATTTTTAAACTAAAATTAGAGATTTCTCGGTGACCGGGAAATAAATAAACTCATTTATAAACTCAGCCAATTTTCGATGAGTGACACTTAGCAGTTAGTGCGATTATTCATGCCTATGAAAAAAAAAAAAAAAAATATTAAAGTATATTTTTAAGTGTAAATCTTTTACACTTAAAATGTATTAAAATGTCTAATCATGAATGCTTTAACCAAATTTGTTTAATATAACTATACTTATATAATGGTAAGCAATAAAGATATAGTTAATTAAAAATCTTTAAGATTATTAAAGTTGTAGAAATTCCTTTTTATATATTATATTATACCATACACAGTTAGTGGACGAGTTTGCAAAAAAAAAAAAAATTACATAATTACATGCATATCAATAATTAGACTTCCGTATGAGATCCATCTATGATTTAACCATAAAAGTAGAATTTGTTTTGATTTTTAATTTAACAAATTCTTAATAATAAAAAAATAACAAATTCTCGATAATAATATTTTTTAATTTATTATGAATCATAATCTTATATCACGTGAACCAAAATAATAAAATAACTATAAATATTAAGTCTTTTTTTTTAAAAAAAAAATTAAGAATGTTTTCTTAAATAAATAAATTATAAAACGAAATCTACAATAACAATGGATCCAGCTTGTAAAAAACTCTACAATGTAATTAATATCCTCATTAATCGCAGTCTGATGTTTTTTTAACTTAGTTATGATCATACTAAACCATTTTTTTTTTACAGGTTGAACAAGTATATGATGTTCAAACGGTTAAATCTGTAAAAGATTATTATGGTAAAAGTTATTAAAACAAACAAAGATTAAAAAACCGGGGCTTGCTGTACAGAAGAACCTATTCCGGCAAACATTGAAGCAATTATAAAAGATATTCATCCCAAAGTACTTTCCTGATATTATGGTTGTCCCTCCTGAATTGGAAGGAAAGACAGTTTTAGATTTAGGTTCTGGTTCTGGTCGTGACTGTTTTATTTTATCGAAATTAGTTGGTCCAAATGGTAAAGTAATTGGAGTGAATATGACTGATGAACAGCTTATAAACCTAATGTGGTTTTCAAGAAGGATATATTGAAGATTGGAATTGATGATGAATCAATTGATGTAGTAGTTTCAAATGGTGTTATCGATATTTCTACCAACAAAAGAAACGTGTATTCGGAAATTTTTCGAGTTCTTAAGTCTGGAGGTGAATTATATTTCTCTGATGTTTTTCAGGAAGTAGAATTTCCGAATCTCTCGTAAAGGATCCAATTCTCTATGGAGAATGCTTAAGTGGAGCATTATATATTGAGGATTTTCGGCGATTAATTACAAGTTTAGGCTATCCTGATTATCGTACTATAATAATTAATCGAAAAGTCAATATAAATGACTCAGAAATTAAACAAAAAATGACTTTTATTCTATTACCATTCGTACTTTTAAGGTACCTCTCGAAGATCGTAGTGAAGATTATGGTCAAGTCGCGGTTTATAAAGGAAATATTGAAGACATATTCGTATTGGATAATCATCACGTGTTTAAGATTAATGACCAGATTCCAATTTGTGGAAATACTTCTGCGATGTTGCAAAAAACTCGTTACGCGGACTACTTTGATATAACTGGAGAATCCGTGCATTATGGATTATTCAAGAGTTCAGAGTGATAAGATTACGTATATTTCAGATATTTAAATTTTTTGTATTAGAAACAAAGATTAGTGAGATTTATATAATTATATATATAACATTTTTCAATTTAACCTAGTATTTACAAATTTTTGTTTTCTTATTTAAATATCATATGTTATTATCCTTTTAACTGTTTTATAGGCAAATATGACTGCAATTTTATTTTTTAAATAAAGATATTTTTAAATGTTTTAAGATATTTTATTAAAAAAATTATATTATTATTGTCCGAAGCGTATGCGTAGGACACTTCCATTCTACTCCAAACCATGCATTGTGTTGTCTGTCCGCACGCGTGTATGACCAATAAAATCTTAGGATCAGGTGCAACCTTAAATTTGTTTGTCCCCTGATCCCTGGTTAATATTTCTTAAAAGTTTTTTACGCCATTCAAAAAATATCAAATAAATTTTTAATTTCTTATAATTTTTACGTTTTTTATGTTTTTTAATTTGTATTTTTTTTTTTTAAATAAAAATTGTTGATTTTTTATATTTTATTATGAGCATGTGATTTATGACGCTTCGGACGCATCAACGGTTACCGTTTCCTAGTATTAAAAATTTAGATATTAGTTTTATATTTATTTTAATAATTTTTTTAGAATGAGAGAATTTTAACTCTCTATATGATAAATGGAGTAGGTACGGAAGAGTAAACCGAAGCCCCTTTGTGGAATTATTCCACACAGACCCAGACAAATTTGTCATTCATAAATTAATAACCAATTTTTCAGTTCTCTCTTTTTTTTTTAAAAAAAAAAATTAAATTAATTTATTAATCGCAAAATGTAGTTTGTGGAATAAGTCAGATCTGCGACGTAAGCAAATTATTATAATTATAACATTAAATCCTAGAAAAAATCTTTGAAGTAATTTTTCTTTGTTTTAATCTGTTTAACCATCCACGTACTTTTTACGCATAGAGAAAAAAAATATATTTACGAGTGGGTGGAAGAGTATCTCTCCTATAATAATAATAATAAATTCCATGGAAGACTTTACAATAGACATGGAAAAAGTATTTGAAAGGTCGCGTTCCAGAAATGAAATTAAAAAATCGTTTGGTACTCCAGGAAGAGGCGATTAAACAGACAATTAAAAATCTTACTGAAATTTTCAATAACTCATTTCAAGTATTTTTTAACGTCCTTATTATATATACTTAAATATTTTCATTTTTGTTTTCTATATTTTATCTCGTAAATTTCATATTATCCCACAATATCGTTATCTGTTATGTATTTGAATTTTTAAATCACAAATTTTTTTTAAATAAAGTATGAAGCGTTAGCCTTTTTATCATTAGTATATTAAAAAAAAATATGTAATATAATATGTTACCAGTTACATATGTGTCAAAGAAATAAGCGAACTATTTTATAAAATTAAAACAAATTATAAATTTTTGATTTATAATCACAGTGATACCTTTTGTAAATTTCTTATCTCTCTTATCTTTTCTCTCTTGCAAAAAAAAAATTAGCTTCCTAATCATGTGAACATAAATGATAACTTCTAATAAATAAATATTTCATAAATAGTTCGACCGGCATTAAAAATTCTGAAATAATTACAGCTGGAGTAAAGATATCAATTAAATCTGTACGGCTTACACCCAAGTCTTTTATTGACTACATTTATTCTAAATCTAACTAAATAGTAATAATAAAGTTCAATTTGGTGAATTAAGTAATAAACATTATAATAAATCAATGATATGGTAAATAAACAAATTGATACTTTATTCCAGTTTTTTTAATAGAAAATTTCAAAAGCTACAGCACTAGACAAGATTAGACTCGTGATCCAGTGATATAATTTCCATAATTTCATAATTTTGCGACACTGTATTTCCTATTCGGTTTTTAGAGCTTGTACAAAAATAATTGTTGACTTATGGAAATCGTACTAATTTAATTAGTATGTAGGTGCCTAAATGTTGTTTAAAAAATGGTTTTATGCTTATGAAGTTATACTGTACTATATATGTTGCTGAATACCGGTGGAAATCGAAACTTGGCCGGCATTACGAAATCCTATGCTTTAATTCTAGCCAACATCGTATCCACATATGTGGATTCGGAATCCACATAGATTTCGCTTTCTCCTACAACATATATAAGCAAATAAAAAATTGTGTACAATTTGCGTAAATCATTTCATTAAGTTATAAAAATAGTTTTGTGTCGCTTACCCGACAGAACATTTTCCCGACAGCCTAACGTTAGCAGTTTGATCACGTGCTCGTACATAACTCTGCATAACTCCGGCCAAACTTGTCGGAAATCATCCGTCGGGAAATCCCGAAAATTGTGATCTTGTACTTGTGATCAACATAATGCATTTTGCATTAATATTGTTTCCATATTTATTCATACTAATAAAGGCGTTTAATAATAAAAAAAAAAGATATTTACTTTATCTTTATCAATTAAGAAGAGTATTGATATAGCAATGGATGATAAAGGTAAAGCATATAACATGAATACTAATAATATAAATTAGAATTATTCAAAATTTTTAAAACAAACTTGCAATATAATAAAACTAGTTTTGTGTGATACCAGAGAACCTGAAGGTAAATATAATATACAAAACAAATTTGAAATGTTAAGATTTTTATTTATTAAAAAAACTTAATTGTAAACAATCAAATATAATTAAACCAAATTTGCAATATAACAAAACTAGTTTCCAGTAATATCGAAGAATTTGAAGAAAGTGACACTGGAGAATTTGAGGGAAGTAGCACTGATGAAAGTAGTAGTATTGAGGAATTTGAAGGATGTAACGCTGAGGAATCTAAAGGTATATCAAAAAAAGCTGAAATATTAAGTTTTTATTCATAAGCAATTCAAATACTACAAATATAATTTAGACTAACTATATATTGTATAAAATTATATTAAATATTTAGCTCGTAAGTTAATATAGTTGAATAATAATGTATTTTTATGGTATTCTATATAACTAAATAATTTATTTGATGATTAATAATACTGTAGTTAGTAAGTTATCAATTATTTAAATCTTTAGTCTTTTACTTTATTTATTCTACATAACATTCATATAACTAAATTATTTGTTTAAACAACTATTTAATAATTGATTATATTACAGATGGTAAGTTACAATATATAGGTTATATTTATTTGTTTAATATTTTACATAATTCAACTAATTATATTCTTAATTTAAATAACTAGATTGTAAGTAATATACTTTTATATTATCTTTATATCTAACTAATCAATAATTAATAATATGTTAATAATACTACAGGGTGTAAGTTATATGATATATGTATTTCTATTATCTATATAATATAACTAATTTCTTTATTTAAAAAATTATTTTGTAATTTAATTTAGTTGGTAAGCCATAAGTTATTTATTTAATTCTATTATTACTTATTGTTATAATATTTACATNTTTATGTTTTTTAATTTGTATTTTTTTTTTTTAAATAAAAATTGTTGATTTTTTATATTTTATTATGAGCATGTGATTTATGACGCTTCGGACGCATCAACGGTTACCGTTTCCTAGTTATAATAAATTCTATAGTATTTTCTAAGTAAAAATCGAAGCTAAATTTATTAAACTGAAACATCTTTTTATCTACTGATCCTATAAAATTATCGGCGTTTTGATGAAAATAAAGAATCTGATAGAATAAAATTTATTTTCTATCTATCAATTTACACAATATAGTTCCACTACCATTAGATGCATCTCAATGAGAGGAATCTAACAAACTAAATTTCATCTTTTTATGGATCACAGGATTCTAAAATATCTTGAAAATTCAATAATTTTTAAAATTAATTTTAACCCATACAGTCCAAGGGATAATATAAGTAAATAAACAAAAGGTATTTATTTTACTTATCCACGAATATGTTTATTAACTAATGATAATTATTATTTGTGTACTCGAATTTGTCCATGAGTTCGAGCAGTAGGCGTACCGATAATCAATAAATTCAAAAAACTTTCGTATTGTGCTCTGATGTTTTCCTGATGTACAGTACTATACGTTTTAACCTATTTGATAATTTGACATGCTTGTGTGACGATCGATTTCTTATGTCATGGTAACTGAATAACTGATTATAAAAACAGAATATCTTAATTGTAAATAAAGATTACTTGATTAGGATAGAATTACGCAATATTTTGATCACATAAAGGCTTATTATGGGAAAAAAAATAAATATCTTGATCAAAATTAGTTATTTACAGTATTATCGTGGCCGCGTTTTGAGTACTCCTTATGTCATTTATGTCATCTAATTTGTGCTACCCTAGTGATGTGATAATTAGTGACAAAATCGCAAAATATTTTGTTTATCTGATCTGTTTTCCGTTATTAAAACTTTTTCTGCCGCGCTAATTTAAATAACGTTCTTTTTATTTAGGACCTCTCCAGACACTTCAAACGATTCGAAACCAACGGAACAGTTCCAGGAAGGTACTATGAAGAGGAGAGAGAAGTAGGAATGTTAGTAAATTTTATTAGTCTCTTTAACTAATTCCGAAGTGGGTTTATAAGAACGTTACTAACGTTCTTTTTTACCATTAATAGGAGATAAAAGGAGTCAAACCCGCAAGTCAACACGTCGAATAATGTTCGACTTCGTCTGAAGCTTTATTCTCAAGTTTTTTAAAATTCAAAAATATCAGAGTATTATCCAGGTTATACGTGTAAGTTCTAATCTCTTTAGCCATTTGTTATAATAAACTCGTAATGAGAATTATTCATTTCGTAAGTTTTTAAATCTTTACCAGAAAATATAAATAATAGAACCTCCACTGGATATTTACATTTAACAACTGCATGGAAGATGAAACTTAGAAATTATCCCTAAAAAATACGACGATATAATATACAAAGGTTCTATATTCTTTTTTTTTTTGGTTTAGAATATAGAACAAAGGGAGCTCTTGGTTCGGTTGGTCATGGGTATTCAGTCTCAAGTGACGATGGCTGCGCTTCTTAGTCAATAGTCAGTTTTCTTTGGAGAATTAGTGGTGGCTAGGTGCCAACATTGACCCGAGTGATGATAAGCTGCGCTCCTTAGTATGATATGGAAAATAATAGTACTATCATTGCGTTTTCATAGGGAACTCTTGATTAATGGTCAGTTCTTCAAGAGTCTTCGGTCTGCTGATTCAATGATGGTTATTTAGTGATCGCTAGGCGGCTCATATACTTCGCTGTATTGCTCATGAAAGCAAAAGTTCTATATTCCTAATTATTTTTAGAATATAAAACAAAGGGAGCTCTCGGTTGATCATGGGTATTTAGCCTCAAGTGACTATGGCTGCGCTTCTTAGTCAATGGTCGGTTTTCTTTGGAGAATTAGTGGTGGCTAGGTGCCAACATTGACCCGAGTGATGATAAGCTGCGCTCCTTAGTATGATATGGAAAATAATACTAGCACTATCATTGCGTTTTCATAGGGAACTCTTGATTAATGGTCAGTTCTTCAAGAGTCTTCGGTCTGCTGATTCAGTGATGGTTATTTAGTGATCGCTAGGCGACTCATATACTTCGCTATAATTTATACTCATGAAAAACATTTTTACTAATAGTTTACTGTTTTTCTCATTTACAGTAAAAAATGGACATTTTAAGATACTTAAAAGAAATTGAAGAAATTATTCCTGAAAAATACGATGATATAATAT
>QZLH01000437.1:62926-90327 GCA_003833135.1 Oehlia diaphana | reverse complement strand
TTTGTCTGTTGTTATTTTCCACCAATAACGAGAATATGGCCCATAGTGAAATTCTTCAATTATTGAACCAAAATCAACTAGACTAACTGTAATTGAACGGTGTTTTGGCATGAATATTGGTCACTCACGTCAGATTCAGAAAAGCTTTGAATATCATAGTGATAATTATCCCCAAATTTTATTATTACGTATATAGTCACATGGTGCTGATCTTATCTGGATCATCAATTAAAGTTTACAAATAAGACTAAGAATTATAAATTATAATAAACTGTAGACTTTAAAAATTTAAATTTTTTTCGTTTGAGTAGGTTTGTATATTATGCCTATTTGATTATAAGTCCTACATTATCTTGACTTGCTTTTATTACTTTTACTATCTATATTTACATTTAATTTCTCATTTACTATTCCACTAAATAAAAAAAAGTTAATAGAATGTGAATTTACAAAATAAATATTAAAGACTAGTATATATCTGTATTAAGTGCTTTTTAAAGCTTTTTATGTGATAATTCTTCAGCAACATTATTTTTTTTATTATTGGTAGATTTATATATTTACTTTCTTTTACCTTTATTCCCATTTATATTATTAGATTTTTGGCCTTTTGTTATAATTTTAATAGAATTGCTAATAATTTGAGTAAATTTTGTATTATGATCATCTTATATAATTTGAACCATTTTAAATTCCAATTCCTTAGCAAGATTTTTATGAAATTTATAAAGTTCTTCTATTCTACCTATTTTAATTGCTAAATCAAGTGTTTTCTTCATTATTCCAAAAGTTTTTTCTCATTGCTGTTTTTATGTCATTTCTTGACAAACCTTCTTAGTAAAAACATGATATCCACAAATGTTCTTTAAGTGGAAAAGATTCACTTCAATTATATATTCTATTGTACCAAATTCATTGTCTGATATTACTAAGATTGCTGATATGTGTTAAAATATCAAATTCATCTTCATAACTTTTGCATTTGTATACTAGTATTGCAGCATAAGCCCAATATGAAATTTAGAAATTAAAGAAACAAGCATTATTGCAAAAAAATGGTGATATATAAGACCATAACTTATTAATATCAAGTATGTGCATAAATACATAATATTATCATAAAGTATAATAAAATGCTTGCTTTTTTGTTGATGAAAGAAACATGCCGAAGTTCATTTATTCTGGTTAGATTCAAATTTGCAATTAATTGCATAAGTTCTATAACATATCACAAATATATCAAACATGTTTCAGAAAACATGCTTATGATTTAGCAGTTTATTATAAAAAATAAAATAATTAAATTTGTATATTATAGTAAAAATAATAGTAAGATAAATCTTATTTTTGAAGTTCATTTTCCAAGTTAATTATATAAAATTAGTAATGCATACTGTGATTTATTTCATGTCTTTGAAGCTTAAGGACTGCTAGTGTTAAGAATTGCTGATATAATATATCAACTTTTTTAAAATAATGATTATGGTAATCTTCTTCTTGACTTTTAGAAAGTTTACCAATAGTTTTATTCAATCTAATATACTGGCTCTTTTTTTCTAATAACCTTTCAATTATACATTCAAATTCTATAAAGGATGATGATTTACTAACATTATTTTTGATAATACTATTGTATAACTCCACATGTTGTATATTTTGAATTCCAGTATTAAATGTACAATGGGTAAAGCATAACACCCAAACTTCTCTGTAAAGATAAAGTTAGCATATGTAGTTCATCTCTCTTTAAAAATTGATTCAATCTGACTATTATGTATAGAACAAAAAATTGCAATAAATTTCTTCATTTTTGTTTATTTCATATTAGAAAAAACTTGGAAAAGCATTTTCTAAGTAAATATTATGGTGAAAAGTGGGATGTTTTGTTGCTAACCAAGAGTTTCTTACTGCTGCAATCATTGCAAGATCTGCATCAGTATAAAGTAATGATGATATTAATCCTCCTGTTACTTTAGAAATACTTGCAAATAACTATAAAAAAGTATCTTTTATTTCATCTGAAACTATGGCAGTTGCAGCAAGATGGGAATGATTGTAATTATCTACCAATATTACAACACACAAAATTATAGAATAATGGTTAGTTTTTGCTGTTGTATCAAGTAAAATAACATTATGAAAATGAGTCCATATATAGTTCTTGTTGATTTGGGCTCATCTAATAAAGTCCAACAAGATTATATCATGACCTTTAAAATGTGCATTAACATAAAAGGTTGGATTTTCTTGTTGTTGATTCATAAGTGCAAGATACATTGAACTGGTATCACTTGCAGTCTGATTTTGATGTTGAAGTATTTGAACTAAATTGTAAATATTACTAAAGTTGCTTGCCGAAACCTAGGGGTTTAGGCAAGATGGCGTTTTGCCGAAAAGCGAAATTCTGCCGAAACTATATTAAAGTTATATCAAAAAATTGGCAAAACTCTGGAGAAAGGTAAAACTGCCAAAACTTATTATAAATGCTGAAACTGCCAAAACTCTGCCAAAACTATAATAAATCTATAGTAAAATTTTGATAAAACTAATCGTAGGATTTTGAAGAGGTTTAGACAAGCAACCTTAAATATTACATATATAAATATATTTTTCTGAATATTTGTGCTGTAATTGCATCAGCACGCACTTCATAGACAGCAAAAACACTATAAAACATATACAGTAAAAAGGTGAGGTTCTTGCTAGTGATCCTTTTTTTCCGCTGTGTAAAATTTAGCAAAACTAATAAGCAATCTTACCTCTATATTAAAATTAAATCATAAAATTCATTACTCTTGCTAAAATATTGACACATTGGAGCATAATTAGTAGTATTTTCAATAATTGCAATGAATTTAAAAGTATTAGTTTTTTTAATACATTTATATCATTCACACAAAACTGTACATTCAATGAATATAATGGTTTTCGAGAATCTTGGAATAAATGATCATCATGCGCAGTAGTCGATATCGGAGAAATTCTTGCCGAAGAATAGGCTGTGCAATGCAACATGCGAATCGCATATATTATATTAATTTTTTATGCAGGCACGCTACTATCATACTAACAAAACAATATTCTGGTATGGATATTTCTTCCAACAATCACTATTTCGCATATGGGATTTGGGATGCGTACGCTAATCCTTTATCATTTTTATTGATTTGCAGGAGATTAACGGAATGACGAAATGTAGTGCGTAATTACCCGGTCCTGCGAAAATTACAAGTGCTATAAAAGGCAGGGTCTTGTATGAGAAATTACTAGTTATTTTTCGGAAAATGATACCATGGAGAACCAGCTAATACAGAAGTTCCATTTGATGTGACAGAGATCATTATTTCCTTTTTCTTTCTTTACTAAACATGAAATGATTTTTCGACATTATTGTAAATCAAATACATAACGGTTTCCGTTTCCTAGTTCTATCTCTTCCTATCAGAAATCAGAATCGTTACTTTACGCGTTAATTAACTTCAGAGATCATTTATGTAACGAAAAAGAATATTTTGGGTAACAATTTTAAAAAATATTTGAGTAGGTAATTTACATGAGTTTATTTAATATATGAACATTTCAACTGTATAATTTCAGTATCAGGTAAAAGCAATTCTATTTTAATCTTAATATTTATCACTACTTTTTTTGACATTTACATCTAAAAATTAATTATAATTGTGGAAACTATAGTTTCTAATAATATATTATCATTATAGTAAAATTAATAACATTATTTACATTATATATTTCTTTAATGTTATTAATTATAATTATAAAGCATTAATAGTAAAATAAATGAATAAACGAATTTAAGAAAATAATTCTCGCAAATCTTCTATTCGATGAGCTTTCAATTCATCCTTGGACATTCCTAGACCACAAGCAATCGCATTCTTACGTTTCTGAATCGAAAGCATTTTTTCTTCAATAGAATTCTTGATAATGAACCGGGTAACTCTTACTTCACGTTTTTGGCCAATGCGCTAAAACAAAAACGTAATATTAATAATTGCCATTAAAACGGAATAAAAATGCAAATGATAATGTAGTTTTGACCTACATGAACACGATCTACTGCCTGATAAATTAATTTCATAATAAAAAAAGATTATTAAAAAATTTTGAATAATGAAAGAACAAATAAAATAAAGTTAAATAATTAATTACTTGATCTTCAATGCTAGAGTTCCACCAAGGATCCTAGATATATTAAATAGATGTGTATATATAAATTTTTTTAAGTAATTAACATCTATAATATTTATTTTACAATCAAATATTTAACTTGAATACTAATTCTTACCATCAAGAATGCTCTACTTGCAGCAGTAAGATTCAATCCAACACCACCTGTTAAATTCATTTAACGAAGTAAATTTTATGCTCCTTGCTACTATCATGTTTTATATATGATAAAGTTCTTACCAGCACGCAAAGATATTAATATTATATCAATTCCAGGCTTTTTAAAGTCTTTAAGAACGCGTTCTCTGTCAGTTTGTTGCTGAGTGCCATCCAATCTAACAAAAGAAAAATTCTCTTTTGTAAGAACGTCGCCAATCAAATCCAGCATTGATGTACTATAATAAAATATTATTTAAAATTCATAAGAAAATTGTATAAATATAGATAAATATATTGCTACTAATAAATCATATTTACAATTGTGAAAAAATAACACATTTCTCTGTCATTTTGTTATCCTGTCGTAAATTATTTAGTCTACGTAGAAGAGCGCCTAATTTGGCTGAGAGTTTTAGATTTGCATCACTGTCATCAAACGTCGACATATCGTTATTTTCATCATTTGTATTGGATGAGGCCGCTTTCTCATCATTTTTTTTATTAATGTCCAATAAATCATTTTCAGTAATTGGTCCGCGACGACATACAGGACATTGGCCCGATTTTCCTAGGAGTTCTTGATTCTATTAAATACAATGAAATTAATGACTGCATTTGCTTTATCGTCATGCAAATAAAATTAACCAACCTGAAAATATTCCATAATACATTGTCGACATGCGGAATGCATACACGGCATTAAAACACCATTTACCAAATTATCATAACAAATCGGACATTCCCTATTGGAAAAATCCTCTCCATATTTTAATTTTTCTAGCATTTCAATCTGGTAATTTGCAGAATTGCCACGTTCGCCATAATTTGTCATAAATCTCTCGATCAAATGATCTATATTAAGATTGCCCTCTTCGTCAAAAGCTGATTCATTTACACCTTCTTCATCATCCTCGTTAATAACTGAAAAATAAGTTTATGTTAATGACAATAAATTTTTTTTTTTTTTTCGAAAATAGAGAATACGAATTACTTGTGTGTTTAGAAATCGCAAGGATCGGATGATCGCAGACTTGACGTAACCTGTAAGAAAAAAAAAATATTTTTTTTTAAAAAAAAAAAATTGTATGTATAAATTTAAGTTTTATTAAATTCTGTTTCATCTTACCTAACTAACAATTGAAAAATGTGAGCGTAGTGACTTAAAATACTACCAGATTTAACGTAGTAATTAAATTTGGTCTTGGAGTGAGTATAAATCGAATCATAGATATCTTGTTCTTCTGGAGAGAATTCAAGGTATTCTATTTCAACCTCTTTACTAGGCAAATCGATGATTGGTTGGCCATTAATGTCTCTCATGTTCTTTGTACGGCGTAAAACTAAAGGTTCCAAAACACCTTGAACCACTCCCAAAGCGCGAAGATCTTTCTTATCAAATCTGAGATAATAATTTTAAAAAATTACTATAATTTTATATAATTTACTTATAAATAATATAATTACTTACGGGTTTTGAATAAACTTTTTCCAAAATTGAAAATTGCTCCACGGTTCATGACGAAGAAAATGAACTAGGGAAAAGATATCTTCAAGACGATTTTGAATAGGCGTACCTGATAGTAATTAAATAAAGAATTTTGAATATAACTTTATGCATTCTTATTAATATATTTTATTGTTACTTTAACTAACCAGTTAATGCCCATCTTCTTTCTGCTCTCAAAGAATAACAAGCCTTAGCTGTCTTTGTGCTTCTGCTCTTAATTACATGTGCTTCATCTAAGACGACTCTAAGAAACTCAACTATACAGATCATTACACACGTGAGAAAGAATTCATATACAAAACACAAATATGATTTCTTTAGCTCAGTATACTTACCATTAAATAATGGTGAAGTAGTCGGTTTATTTTCTTCATCAGAGAACTCTGACATCAAAACACCGTAAGTCGTAACGAGAACATCCGGTAAATCTGCTCTACGAGCTCGAATCGCTTTTAAATCCCAATTTCTCTTCTTGCCATAATACACTTCTACGGTCATGGTGTCCTGTGCGGAAACATTATATACTTCATCGCGCCACTGTGAAAGTAAGCTCATTGGACAGACTATGAGTGTTGTCTTTATTGCCGGATATGCTTCATACGTAGATAAAGAAACAGGACGGATTGTTGAAGGTTTAACATCCTCGGTCAAGTCAACGACATCAACTTGATTCAAGTCAACATCAACTTGATTTGGGTCGATTGTGGGATATTTAACGGAATGAATAAGACTTAATATTTCAATAGTTTTGCCTAAACCCATTTCTAATTGTAACCGAACGAGGATATATTGTAAGATTAAAAACATTGTAAAATCAAGATAAGTAATAAATTAACATACCATCTGCTAAAATTCCTCCCCTACATTGATCAACCTTCTGAAAATCAAGAGAAAGTTCGCCTATAAAATTAAAATAATTCAATTAACCTTAATTTGGTATTTATCGCCATAAGCACAAAAAAAAATACCTGTATAAGGATTGAAATAAAATAATTTATTTGAAAAACCATCGTCAATTATTTCACCCGTCTCATGATTTATTTGGACAGGAAATTCATATTCCTCCCACAAAGGATGTAAGGATGTTGGCGTTAACTGATCTGGATCAAGCATTTCTTTCGAAAGCATCCAATGAAGAGCTTGCTTTTGATATCGTCTTAAACTATAAAGAAAAGTGTGTGCTGGTGGTTCAGCCTCAGGAATGTTCATGTCTGCCATTTGTGCTTTTTCATATAACGCGTTCAATTGTTGATCGTTGATACTCGGACCTTCTTCGTTATTAGAAGGGAAAAGAGATTGTTGGATACTTGAGGCTGATTTAAAACCTGTCCACTCTTCATTTTGGAAATGCTCTTCAATTTTTTCGGCATCTAAAGTACCAGCTAATTTATGCTCCTGTGTTAACACGCTAGATTGTTTAGCTTTCATAACACATTGTTCAAACGCCGATAATAAAGCAATTTTACGATCATTAGCCTTATGGTCTGCAACTGACCCAGGACCAGATGAGATATGCTTATTATTTTCTCTCGAAATTGTAAAAATTGGCTCACGCGAAAATGCAGCATGCTACAACCACAATATATGGTAAAAAAGAGCGAAGTAGACAAAAATTTAAAAGATTAATTCTCTAAAATGATATATCAATAATAAATTATATATACCAAAATATAAATCTTCATCTCAATGTACATTTCATCATTATATTCAATCTTTTCACCACAATTATCATTACCAACAAGTAATATTTGACCTTCAAATTCGCATACTCCAGCATCGATCAAATTAGAAACCATAAAAGAAATCTTACTATCATTAATTATTCCAAGTTGTGTCCCATCCGTAGATTTGAACTTCAACACAGTATGTTGCCAACATGATTGAAGTTTTGAACGTTTCCTTCCTCTAATCGGTTTTTGATAATATACTTGACTTTCAAAGGTAATCTTTTCCTTAAAATTTATAACATTTTCACCCATAATAGTTGACTGACCAGAAACCACGATGCTCCCAAGGTACTTTCGTTCCCAGTCACGTGCTATGTGCTTTCGTGCCTTTTTACGAGAAACTTCAATTTCAGGAGAGTGGTAATTGGTAGATTTTACATTTCGTCGTGGAGCTGTTGGAGTATTCATGTCCAAATTTTCTTTGTTCATATTATTATCAAAATAACTATTTATTGCCTTTTCTAGGTTACCACTAGAAGCGTTCCACAAATTTTCCAAGTCAGGAAGCGAAACCTCAGAGCCTACAATACTTTGTAACTCGCGTAAATTAATGTCAGTAGAAAATTCAAAGTTCCTATTATCGCCTGAAAACGTGTCAAGGAAACTTGAGTTTGAAGAACTTGAGGATTCGCCGTTGCTATAAAAGTTATTTCCAAAGTCATACGCCATGACTGCTTTATAAAGTTTAAACAGAGGAGTTTAAAATTGAAGCTTCAAATTTTATCAATTTTGTCTTGAAACAAAATATTGTATATGTTATGACTTATGACGCAGCAAATTTATAATTGATTACTACGCGTCTCTATTACGATACTATTGATACTATTATTAGACTATTTATAAAAAAAGTTTATGCATGTATCATGTGTAATATTAATGATCTATACAGATTCCCAAAAATATAAATTTCCGCTACGAGTCTATACTAAAAATGTCGACGAAACGCGCCGATCATTTACTCGTTTAAATTTACTGCGGTATCAATTATAGTAATTTTTTTGTCGCGAATTATAAATTACCTATTTTAAGTATTTTACTTAATATCTATTTTTCTTTGTTTTTTTTTATTTATAAACGATAACGGAGAACTAAACTAATTGACGGATCTTTAATTGGCAATATATTGAAAGAATTAAATTTCAAACCAATGAAATGAGTAACATGCATTGTCAAAGAAAATGCATTCATTAATCACAAATAAACAAATAAAAATGCAAAAAAGTTGATATGCAATGAATAAACATTGTCATAATAAATATAAATCGCGTTAGATTGAATTTGTATGATCAAAATTAAATATAAAAGGCTTTATTTTTCTTTTTCTCTTGAAAGCAACATATAATCATGTTAAAATTATTACCTTGTATTATCTAAATGAAGTTGATAAATAAATTGATGAAAATGAAAATAATATAGGCTGAAAATGCTGAAAATGTAAATATCCTTCATTTAATTTCCAAATATAATAATAATGAATCCTTTTTTAACTCAATAACAATTCAATTGTGGTAGTGGTCGTGTAACCTATCGTTAAATGACTACTTACAAGGTTATAGACTTTTAGATAACAGTTTTTACGCCTGTTTGTCATCAGTGTTATGGTGTGTAATCAATAAAACGCGATTTTATCATATAATCACATTATTTAAACGTGATATCTCGTTCATGAGTTGAATTAGCCAATATGGAAAAGAATGAATATCTGCATTTATAAACTATTCCGTTATTGGTTACCCATTTTCAACTGGCGAGTAACGAATGCATAGTTATCTTTGGCGTATTGGATTTGATTCATGAGTTAATTCCAGCTGAAACATGGCCAAATCTGGTAAAACTAAATGGACGCATATTCGCCGGCCAGGAAAAGAGGAAACCTATTTCTTAATATGGTTTTAACGAATTACCCCGACCATTGATTATATAATATAGAGCATATGATATTCTTTTTTAACCAATAAACTATTGTATAAAATTAAATTGGTCATATTTTACTATAATAATGTATTTTAATAAGTTTTAAATTTTTATTCTGCCAAAAATTATGTCAGGTTTAAAATTATGTGGTTGTGATACATTTGCTATTTGTTAGACAAAGCTTTTTAAATTAACACGAGTCGAATTCATTCTTAAAAATATAATAATTCTTTCAACTTAAGTATAATGGTTTTGTCAGAGCCATATTCGGAACCTTTAAGTCCACCACCTCCTTTTACAGAACTAGCCCAAAATGATTACATAGAAGCAGGTTCTCAGGTAGTTTATGCTTTAAAATAAAATTAAAAATTTATAATTATATAATTATATATTTTATTATTATTACTTAAAGTAATTGTAACAAGTACTGGCACCTACTATATTTTAATAAATCTTTTCCCTAGAACAGATTTGCTCATGATAGAGCACCAGCATATTCTTTATATTCGTCAACCTCTGGTTCATGCTTCGAACTTTATACTCTTGGCAATGTTCTTTATACCAAAGATAAATACCTTTGTGGACATATCCTTGATGATCGATATTTTCTTTTAGGAACTAATGTTGGTTTAGATTTTATAGATTTATCTCTACCTTCTGAAGAACAAATACCAAAAAGACTTATACATAATGTACGATTTAAACAATTATCAGTTTTACAAACTGGCAGATATGGGGCTTTATTAACTATAGCTGGAAAAAATAATCATATAAGAAGTTATGACTTATGTAGTTTACGTTTATTAATACGAAGTAAAATGTCACATCGATTGTCTCAAGTGAGTCCTAAAACACCCACAACTCCGAGGTCACCAGGGAGTCATGGAAGAGCGAGATCTGTGGATTCTATATTTGAACCAGAGTTTTCATTTCCGGATCGAAATTCACAAGTTAGAAGATCTATGACTATGGAAGATTTGAACTCAAATGTCAATTATTCTTCACCTACAGGTTCTTCAAACAATTTACAAGTAAATGGAATAGTAAATAATTCTTCGGCATCATCATCAGCTAGCTCCTCTAGACCTTCAAGTCCTCTTCCTCCTCGACATCGTCGACGGCATACACGACATTCTAGTCATCAGAATCCACTTTCATTAATAACAAATTCTGTTGCATCAGTAGAGGCACACGAAAGACATCAAAGTCTTCCTGTTCAATGGGCATTAGATTATTTTAAACTTCCTAGTACAAGAATGGCGCTTTCTTTCGTAGTAAGAAGTGGACCGACAAAAACTTATCTTGCCGCACTTTCGAAACAAAATATTTTTTTATTTGAGTTAGATTATGGTGACTTAACGAGTGAGCCAGAATTTGTACATACAAGAACATATTGGTTACCCCAAACTCCAAAATTTCTTCAAATGTCTATGCATGAAGACCAATTAATTGACATAATTGCGGTTTTTCATACAGATGTTATATGCATAGGCATTGAAGATGCACGAGTGAGAGAAATTTCAGTTTCAGAACTACGTTCTTCTAATACGAATAATAAACCAAATGATCCAGAAAATATGACATGGCAGACGTTTACGCAACTTCCTTGGATTCCAACTCTTGATCCAGAATTTGTTTCAGAAAGCTTCACAATTCCACCTCCATATAATTTAATAATAAATGAGGATCCTTCTGCAATGCTAAATCCTATACCCGTATTTGAGACTGGAAATATTGATTCTTTGGACTCTCCAAACGCACCTTCTTTATTTTTCGCTACATTTGGTTCTAAATCAATGATAGTTGACTCGAAAGGTAGACCATTTTCTACAATTGTTTTTCAATGGACCTATCCACTTATACATGTTGAATTTCTAAAACCCTCACAAACTGGAGGAGAATCCTATATAGTTGGCTTTGGTAAAAATATGGTTGAAGTAAGAAGTTTTAACACTGGAAGGATAGTTGAAAATGTTGTAAGAGGAGTTGATGTTGTTTATTTGGGGAGAGGACGAAATAACAGAGATGTTATTTGGGGATGTTCATTTAATAAAAGTTCAAAAAGTGTATGTTTATATCGTTTGGATGGTCCACTCAAATAATTTTTTTGGTTTTTTTTTTAAAAAAAAAAATGATATATATACACATTATTTGTTTATCCGTAAGTAATAATATGAAAATATTTATATACTAATTTATATTTATATATATATAATGTCATATAATATTGAATATTTTTTATTCGCTTAATTTATTCATTTCATAAAAACAGATTGTTATATACGTTCTCTTGCCTCAACTTTCCAATTGTTATAATTTATTTGTTCCTTCTTGTTCCCTTTCAATATCAATTAATGTTTTTAATTCTTTAAATAATTTCAATTTGTAATCTTTTTGATAATGAGAAACTCTACCACTTGTAGAAGGCATTGCAGATATTTCAGTATATCCACCATCATCCCAAAATATCTTTTTTGATTGTAGCCCAAACTTGAATGGTAAAGATTTATTACTATTATTTATATTAGAATCTTTACATGATCTTTCATATGCTTCATATGCGCATTTTCCCACAAAACCTAAAATTTTTGGCTTATATAATTTTACTTTATTAATGAGCGAAGGAATTCCATCCATCATTTCACTTTTATTCAAATCCTTTAAAAATTTTAAATAATTATTAGATATATTATTTATAAAAAAAAAATTGTATAATTAAAAGTATTCGACAACTTACAGCTGAAGATCGACTCGTTCTGGAGCAAACATTGATAAGTCCAATTCGAAATCTTTTTGGTAATTCTGCATCATTTTCATAATTTACAACTTCATTGTTGGTTAATCCTAATTATATTAATAATATAATTAAGAAAATTGCGACAAAAATGTATATATATATATATAAAATAACATAATTTCCTATTACCGCTTTCAACTAGACATGGATAAAAGTGGTTTGTTGGTCCAGAAAAGTGATGCCCAGTCTGTGCGCTAAGTTTTAATGAATTTAAACTTTCAGAATTATTACTTTATAAAACTTATAATTCATTATGAAGTAAAATTCACCTTCTTATACCAGGATTAATTCCAACAAATAAAACTATGAAAGGTAACTTAATAGACCTTCTTTTACAATAAAATTAAATAATCTTTTACGTACCTAACAAATTATGATCTATTATATCGGGCAATGCGTGGTCTAGAGGATACTGCGAAACTTTAGAAATCGAAAGTTTGCGCTTTTTTATTTGCTGTGGATAAGGATCTTTACGCGTGGCTTTACTACGCGTTTTAGGACTTAAACCGCTTCGTTCTTTGTCGATACTCGTGGTTTTCATGTAAGCAAATCTTTCAATAAAACTTTTGAAATCAACATTATCTAATGCTTCAGACATTCTATTTTCAGTTTTTTGTCTGAAGTATTTATCAGTTATCCTTAAAAAATTAAAAAATCGAGAATTTCATCATCATCAAAATAAAAACTTTATTATTCCCTTTTTTTTACTACACCTATATTTATAATAAATTATACATATACTAATAAATTTCTATGTATAATATGACTAACATGTTCAAACTTTTTTTTTATTAAATTAATTAAATTTAATAATATAAAGAAGCATTATTTTTTTTTATATAATATAAAATATTTTAAAAATAGTTATAATGGAAATAATGGAAATTCAGCATGTAGTATGTAATAATGTTAATAACGTGATTTTATATCGGAATATACCGTAATCGTGTTACAACTCTTTTATAAAATACCATATGTTGTTAGGACGTAACTTATTACTTATAATGGAAAAACAAACACCAACAACACCACAATTTACTTCAACTTCTCATTTACCTAGACCGCCAATAGATCATGAAAAAGCACTAGATACACTTGAAAATGATTTTAAAAGAATGGACAAAATGTTTGCTAGCGGAGAGATGAGAGTTTTTGGTAAAGTAAATCAAATTTATTTTTATTATTTAATTTTATTATTGATTGATGGTTTTTTTTTATATTTCACCAGGAAGAAATTCGGACAGTATGTTTAAAGAATTAGATTTAATACATAAAAAACAAGTTTCTTTAGCCATTGAACATATTTCTTTAGAAAGGTTGCCAGATGAAGAGATGTAAATATTATATATATGTAATGGTGATTTATTATTTTAAAAGGAATGATGAATTAAGACTTTAATTTAGGCCATTAGGAAGTGAGACAGCAGAAAATTCCGAAGAAAATTTTAAACGTAATTCTGAACGTTTTACAAAGAAAGAACAAGATTTAAATAATTTAATGACAAATTTAAATAATTTATTGGGAAAGGTAAAGTGAAATTTCTCCATGAATATTTATTATGAATGTTATATTTATGAATTTTTAATTTCAAGTTGGAAGATTTAGGACAATCGATGAAAATTTCAGAGCCAAAGAAATAAATGTTTTTAAAGTTTCAAAATTAATGAATGACAACGATGTAACTTCATAGTCAAGTATAAGTAATAGACATTACAATAGTTATAGTTATTCATCGATCTTTGGTTTCAGGTTAATCCATCCTTAAAATCATTACCAATAGAGTCAAATATGTAAGCAAAGCTATACCACTTGTTAATGCAACATAACCTCCGCTTGTAACGAATGTTTTATTTTTTTCAAAAATGTCAAAATTTTCTATATTATCTCGTATTCTTAAAGCTGAAATAATTAATAATGCTACCCCAAATGCTATGTAAACAAATCCAATAGCATAAAAATCTTCATCAAAGATACGCAAAATAATAAGGGCGAACCCGAAAGACGATAGACATGTTCTCCCATACGCTCCTTCGAATGTCCTTTGTCGGGCTATTACAAAAAGAGAGAATATTATATATATATATATATTTTTTGAAAAAAAAAAAGACTTAATAAACCGATTTAATTGATTTAATTGCTACCTCTGTTAAGTTATAAATTAAGTGAAAAAAAAAAAAATTAAATTAGATTTTTCGTATACAAGAAACAACGCTTGATAATAGGCATACCTCAATTCAACAATTTCAGCATTAGTCAATTGGGATGAATCAAGTCGGTATGAAACCATATTCAATTGTTCGTATACGTCTTATTTTTTCCTGATTTATTTTTATCAAAAAAATTTTAGAGCGGCGTTGAAAGCAATGGCATCTAATTATATTAATGCATCCTGCTACACAAATTCATTTTTTCTACCTATTTTGGTTATCCTGCTTTACTATTTGATATTTCATAGTGAAAATCTTTTTTTTATAATAATTATAAATTTATTGATAATTTATTTTTTAATTAATTAGTTTGATTTTTTATCAAACTTTCGATAATTTGTATACCACGATGTCCTCTGATCGGATGTTCTACAAAAGATTTTTGTTCTGCTAATTCTACTGCTATTTCTTGTGGAGTTCGTTTTGTTACTTTAGCTTTGTCTAGAATTAATTTTGTACAGTTATATATCGAATTCTATAAAAAAGAAGTCAATTTCGAATTAATTTGACTTCTATATATTATTAATAACAGTTATTTCACGGATCTCATTAACACCTCGGCGATGATCAATGATATCTACGGCTTCCCGTGAAATAACTGGTTTATACCATTTTTTAACTTATCCTTTTAAACAAACATCGCCCACAGACGACTATGGTATAAAAATAAACAATAAATACATGATTTACGAACCTCCCATGAATCGCCTAAATGTTTTTCAACAAATGGGTCGTTATCAATATAACCGTATTGCTCGTCAGCACAGTTGACAATACCTAAAAAAAAAATTGTTATTAATTATAACTTATTTAAATAAATAATTTAATAAAACTTACCCATCCGATTAGCCAAAAAGTCTGATTTATAAAAAGATTAATTTAGATTAAGACGTAAGAACAAATTATGCGACAATAAAAGTTTTTGCATACCTGGTACATAAATGATTCCTCGTTCAGCAAGTAGCTTATCATCTTTAGCCGGATCTAATTAAAAGACATTTAATAAATTGAATAAAAATAATGTTTCGTAAATTGGATTTATTTACCTCCTAATTGATTGTTGGCTGCGCCACAAACAATGTTTGTTTTAATATTTTTGATTGTTTGTGGAGTTAATATATTACCAATTCCACAAGGTGAAACGGCGTCAACATCTATTTAATAAAAAGGTAAATACATTTTAAAAGGAAATAATTAAAGCTTTTAGAACGTAGCTTACCTTCAAATAAAAGCGAATGATCATTTTGCTTAGTCAGTCGAAACTCAATCTTGCCATCATAAAATTCTTTAAATCTTTTTTCTGCAACTTGAAGTTTTTGTGGATCTACGTCACAAGCAATAATGCGCTTGACGCGTTTTTCAAGTAAAAATTGTATAAAATTAGAACCGACGTGGCCAACTCCCTTTAAATTAATTGGTAAGATGTAAGGATAAAATTGCTTAATAAGTGGTAATTCTACATTAACGTTACCTGAACAGCAATCGTAGCACCTTCTAACGATTTTCTACCTATGTGTGAAAAAGCGGCTTCAAGTGCACGAACAACTCCTCTTGCCTTTATAAAAAGTGATATAATATAATAATTGAATAAACAAGTTGAATGAGATTGGGAAGGAAATAACATAATACCGTTGGTGAACTTGGATTTCCGCTTCCACCAAACTATGAAAATAAAAGTGAATGGATAAATTAGTAAAAGACAACGAAATAATAATCTTTAATAAGTTTTAGCTTAGACTTTCTAAAAACTTACTCCTGGTGGAATACAAGTAGTAAACCGTGTTTTTGAAAAAATTGCCGACATATCTTCATCTTTCGTTCCTACATCTTCAGCTGTCACATAACAACCCTTCAACGAACTTTGAAAAAAACATTTATTTTTTATGAATTTAAATGGTTTTAATTTTTAAACATGTTGAATCAATTTCTATACCTAATAAAAAGACCGTATTCTTCAAAGACTAAACGACGCTGTAAAGGTGTATCTCCTTCCTCTCTATTAATTAAATTATTTTTAATATATCAAAAAATTAAAAAATTAAAAAATTTTAAAAATTTTACAATTAAATTACTTACAATCCAACTCCAGAGTTTCTAGCTATTACACCTTTCCCCCCTCCCCACCTAATAATAATTATAATAGTATTATAGTATACCAAACTTATTTATCAAACTTTTAATAAAAATATTACAAACCATAATTCGGCAAGAGCATTTTTATGTGTCATCGCTTTAGATAAACGAATCCCGTCGCGGAACCAATCTTCTATACTATTATAACTCCAATTTCGAGCACCACCTGCCGCAGCACCCCGGCAAGTCCTATGTGCAAATGCTCCCTAAAGAAACTCTATTGTCACGTGAAAAATTCATAACCTAAATGTGTGATGAATGAAATAGGAAATACCTGCAATACACCAGATTTAGGACCGATCTTTTTGATAATTTTTTTTATAAATTTAGAAAGGTTCAAAAGGTATTTGAAATTTTTCAATACATAAGTGCAATTTTCTAATATATTCGAACCTGGCCAAAAATTCCTTCATGTTTATCAAAATCAATTCCTTCTTGAAAAAAATAACTTTTGTTTCGGGAAAAGTAAACGTACTTTATTATAAAGTTAAAAAACTTTTTTATTTTTAAGAAAAAAATTTTTCCCTTACTCTCCAATAGGTTGTAAAATGGGATGAGATGCTATAACTCTCCTTGTTTTTCGATTAAAATGTAAGTGAAATTTAGTAATTCCGTGAGACTTCAGAACCGAAATAAAACTATTTAAAATTTATTTTGTATAGACGAATTTATGTAATTAATGACTAAAGTCACCGAACTTAACTAGATAAGATAAAAAACAAGTTATTTTATACCTTTTTGGGGAATGTGAGAGAATTGAAGGTTTTATTAAATTTGATGACATGATAAAGATAGGAAAAAAAAAAATTTTCCGTTTTTTTTTGAATCTCTGATGATCTCTTTTATACAGTATTTAATAATTTAACTGCGCCAACGTAAAACCTAAATTACCTAGATTAGGTAGTTACCGTTAATAATTTTATTTAGTGGTTGCTTTTGGTTTTTTTGTTCCGTATTTTGAGCGAGAAGTAGTTCTATTTGGTACACCAGCAAAATCATAAGCTCCCCTAATAAGATGATATCTAACACCGGGCAAATCTTTAACACGTCCGCCTCGCACAAGAACAACACAATGCTCACTCTACATAAGAAATATTTTTTTTTTAAAAAAAAAACTCTTTTTAATCAAATCAAATAAAAAGTGTCTTCCTTACTAAGTTATGACCTTCTCCCGGTATATATGCTGTCACAAATTTGCCAGTGGAAAGTTTAACACGAGCAACTTTACGTGAAGCAGAATTGGGCTTCTTTGGTTTTGTGATGTAAATTTTATTACAAACTCCCTTCTTTTGAAAATTTCCTTCCAAAGCGGGTGATTTTGAAAGTTTAGTTCTTGGCTTTCGTATTCCACGCATTACTTGATTAAGTGTAGCGTATGAAGCTGAAAAAGGTTGTTTATACGAACGAGCAGAAAGAAAAGCTGTTGCTGTTGGTAATGAAATAGGAACAGAAGAAATGGGTTGAAATAATTTCGCGCGTAAAAAATTCATTTGTCACGTGTTTTTAATGAAAATAAGTTTGACGAAAGAGGTGATATCAGATATAAGTTTCGCTTTTAATAACAAAAATTTTTTTACCCACGTGATTTCCTGAATTATCAAAGGCCGAAATTAAACCTTAGGAAATAAGTTCTGTGTAACACAAGTTAGCGAAACTTCATTAAATAAATTTTTTAAATGATAATCAAAAGTACTAGATCAATTAAAATATTAGAAACGCGTAGGTTTCAAACTTTTTTTTTTTTGGATCCACAAATGATTAAGTGATCAGATGCAGTAGTATGGTGTGGCTTTGCATTTGCAAACCAGTGGATCGCATATCAAATTGTTTATTTATTTATATCTATATTCATGTATTTGCTTGCTCCTTAATACTAATTACAGGTTATCAATCCGTTTTCTCAATTATCCTTCCCAACTTTCCTCCATTTTCACCATCTTTTCGCACACCTCTACCTATACTCACTAGTCACCACTCCTTTTTTCCTTTTTCGCGGTTAGTCAAACTTTTAATCAAAAAATTTAATAAAAAACTAATTTTTGAATAATTGTAAAAATAAAAATTTAACATTCCTAGTGTGAGCTTTTCAGTAGACAAGTTTAAAAATTTTTTTTTTTAAAAAAAAAATAAACATGGCTCCCCGTATGCCAATACAGTTAACCTCTCTTCCGACTGAAATCCTTTTCCTTATAATCTTTTGTATTGACAATGCTAAAGATCTACGTTCTTTGTCTTCTACCAATCATTTATTTCGTACCTTAACAGGTCCACATACTGTAACAGCTCAATTATGGTTTGCGAAACAAAGTCGAGATATTCCACCCGAGGATCTCTTAAAATTAGCGAATGAGTGGCGTTTTCCTTTAGATACTGACTTTGCCAAAAAGCTAATCACTATAAATGCACCTCCGGAGCCACCAGGAATTTCTAGTGAACTACCTGGCCCAAAAAGAGCCTTGAGAAGACAAGAGAGAGTAATGCATATAGTGGAAAGATTTAGTCTATTTTTGCATAATATGTTGACCGTAAACTATTATTATACGCATGACTGGGATTCTCTTCAAAGGGGTTTGTACAATTTTTTAAACAAATTTAAAATACATGTAAACGAAAGTTCATTAACTAATTGTTGGGTATGCTCATATATAGTTGCAGATTCAGTTGAATGTTATTTAGAGGATTTGGGTTGGGTGCAATTTTATCGTGGACAAATGGATCGTGGGATCGATTCGATGATGGTTTCAACGGTCCAAGCTGATCAAGAATTTGAAGCTGTAGCTTTTGAGGATTTTACTAAAAAATTGAGAGCAGATATTGCAGCTGTATCTACAATTACAACTTCAAGTTCTAGCAAGGACACTAGTACAAATAATAGTAGACATAATAGCAATATTGATTCTTCTAATAATAATGATAATATTAGAAGTAATGAACTCTTTGCATCACTTTCTCCTGAACCCGTATATCTTAAATGGACTAGCCTTATTCAAGATCAGCTTAATTTCTTTTGTTTACAACAATACATTATGGACAAATTCAAACCTCCTTCAAAATGGCAACTCGCGGAATATTTGTCTGTGGTCTTGTTTGAGAATATCTAAGGACTTGAACAAATGATCTTTAAAAGAGACATTCGGAAAAGAGACTGTTATTTTAAATAAATATTTTTTTGTCGAGCGAAAAAGATAAGATTAACAAGAAAAAAAAATGAAAATGAAAAAATGGAAAGTTAGATAACCTGTATTTCATGATGAAATATTTTTTTTTTTTTTCTACAAACTAATTGTAATAATTTTTTTTTACATTTTTTTTTTTTATTTTTCCTTTTTTTTCGAAGAATCATTTTAACGGTTTATTAATGTCTATAATTTCTTGTTTATATCTTTTTCACTCAATTGATAACTATTCTGTTGTGGAGGAAACATAAATTTTGAAAAAAAAGAAGAAAAAAAATTTATAATGGCTAGAAATAACCTTGATTAAAATATTTTTGATTAAATCGAGGTTATATGTAAATAGCTCTATTTTTTTTTAAACCTTTTTTTTTCTTTTATTTCTCTGAATATACTTTCCTTTATTATTTCTTCTTTATGACAAATTATTATTAACAACCTTTCTTTTAATTTTTTTTTTTTTCTATATATATATGTATTTTTTTTTTTTTTTTTTAAAAATTTAAAAAAAATTTAATAATAATTTTTTTTTTTTTTTTTTTTTTTTAAAAAAAAAAAAAAAAAAANTTTTTTTTTTTTTTTTTTTTTTTTTTTTTTTTTTTCTTTCTTCTTTTTCTTCTATGTTAGAAATTATGAAATATTTGGTCAAAAAATATCATTTGATATTTTTGTCATCCAATTCTAAAGAGAAGTCAACCATCATTTGTAGGTTCATTGCAGCATTTCAATCAGCGGTCATTGCATTGCGTATTAGTAATAGTAAAATAATAATTTTTTATTGGATAATAATAATAATAATAATAATAATAATAATAATAATAATAATAATAAAGGATTGTATAAAATTATGATGATCTAAATGGAGTAATTTCCAATTTCTTAATAAAGAAATTATAAAAAATAAAGTTGCTTCAACGCTTTTTTATTAATTACTATAAATTGCAATAAATAATTTGTTTGGCTAAATTTCAACTTATCGTACGAACTTTTTATTGTGTTGCATATAAATATTAATAAAAAATATTAACCGTGATTATGCAGGTTATGTAGAGTTATGTAGGTTATGTACAACATATTTTATTATCTATATATCAATGATTTCTCATGTGATCATGTGCGTGATCACATAATGGACTCTTTCATCTGACCCACTTGTATCAATTTTCTTCAAACAATAATAAAAATTGTCGAAATAATCATTCTTCTGTACTATCATAATCATGCGCATTAATAATTACGACATTATTGCTATTATAAGATGGTTTTATGTCAAATTTGCCACAAAATTTTGCATGACGTAACTTTTGATTCCGATGTGAGGATGAAAATCTCTTTGAAATAATGAAAAAATTTATGACATACATTACATATTTATATTTTATTTGTTATATGTTTTTCTTTATTAATGAAATTATGAAACGCAATCATTATTCCGAAATAAGATAATCCCTTTGGTTAAATTATATTAATAGTCAAACATTAGTCAAAAGATACAGTTTCGGTTTAAAAAAATTTGATAAATTCGGTAAATAAGTAAAAAAATTAAGTAAATCATTTTAAAACGCATGTCGGAAATGAGGATTCCGGTAAAAAAAAATGCATCATTTAATTAGACCATGCGTCTTGTTTGTACAATCGATTAATATGGTAAAGAAGATCATTTCATTACATGAGGGATTGGCGTTAAACCAAGAATTTTAAATAATAATGATTACATGTAATAATAATGTACAAATTAAAGTTTTTCTAACAAGAAAAAAAAAAAAAAAAAATATTATAATAATAATATATTTTGAACTGGTCCCTTGATTTACTGCGCATGCGCCATTTAATATATCATAATATATCATGTGAAATTGGTTTCGTTCTTTTTTTTTTTTTGTAGGAATTTTCCAATGACGAAAATGTTTGAACTATTTTATTTTGAAACAATGAAATAAATTGTTCTTAGTGTCGATCATGTGATATCGAACTAAATTTACTCTTATTTTCTTGAAATCAAAAAAGGCAAACTAGTAAATTTTAACAGAATATCATTGATGAAATTCTATTTTTGGAAAAAAGTCAATTTCACGTTGAAAATTTAATAATTGTTTAATTAGGTTAATTTTATGTCCAATTTTGATTCTTATAAAATTCTAAATATAATTTTTAAACCTTTTTTACTTATAAATTTACTTAAAGTATTAGATTGTGCATTTCTCGAATATCATTAGTTCTGATTATCTTATTAACAAATATGGAAATTTTGAAAACTTGAAAATTTATATATTCATTATATTTACGCAGTTGTGACTAAACACGGACAAGGACAACCGATTTTAGTTCCTTTTACTTAAAATACGGCATATACTATAATATAAAGTAATACGGACATTTAAAACCGATACAAATTTAATGGGTACTTTGGATACGGTATCATTCCAGTAATATAATCACGTACAAAAATAATATAATTTCAATATCAATACGTAATTTTATAATTTTACGTGTTTATAAACTTTTTAAAAGATTTTATTTTAAATCACGGCTATTCCGAATATGTACACATTAATGCATATGATGTTTAAATGTGTGTAAGTTTTCTTTTTTTTTTCTTGGTAAATTCTTTAAATTCTTTCTTTTCTACTTTTTTTTTACCAAACATGATCCCAAGACGCCAATTTTCCAGTTTTCAACGAAAAAAGAAATCTCTTTTATCTTTACCTAAAGAAAAGAAAAATAAAATAAAATAAAATGAAAGTAAAAAGCAAATTCTTATCAGATAAAAAAAAAAAAATAAATAAATTTAGAAACAGTTTCACACGAATTTTGTTGTTTTTCCGTGAAGAAGTGAAAAAACACATCTTGTGATACTCTTTTGAAGAAAAATAAATGTATATATTTTTTTTTTTTTTTTTTTTTTTTTTTTTTTTTTTTTTTTTTTTTTTTTTTTATATATTTTTTTTTTTTTTTTTTTTTCAAAATGATAAAAAAAATTCATCAATAATCTTCCTTTCTTTTTTTTTTTTTAAAAAAAAAAAGGAAAAAAAAATTCAAAAAAAATATTTTTTTTAGATAGATTTTGAAAGATGTAAATTTGTCAAAATAAGCATAACAATCATTACAAAATTAATATTTTTCTTGTAAAATAATTTTTTCAATCTTGAAATGATCCTTTAATTTCAACATTATTTATTAATTACATTAAAAAAAAGTTACTAATATACTTGGATTGATTTTTTTTATAGGAAATGTTAGTTTTCTCTGTTTTCATATATATAAAATATATTACCTTAAAAAAAGTTAGCTATGAAGGTTTCCCAGTGTTTTATTTTTCCTATTGAAAAAATATAATACGTGGTTTCATTATAATGTTTAATAAAATGATTCTATTAGCTTTTAACTTCCTATTGCTATTGGTAGAATATATATACAATTCTTGGCATAAATAATGAAATATAAAAGTAATCAGATAAAGATCAATATGTATAGCTAAATATATAAAAAACTGTATTTGTACCTTTTATCTAAATTTTTGACTTTTGTCAAAAAATATAAATATATATTTTTTCATAAATAACGAGATATTAATATATTTAATATAAAAAATTATATTGATTATATTAAATAGTTATTAATGGTTATTATACATCATCCCCACTATCATCTTCAATATCTTCCGTATCATCATCATCTTCATCATCATCATCTTCACGTTCGCTTTCATCCAATGCTACTGTAACAGGAGGTTTCTTTTCAAAAAAAAATTACAATATATTAATTAATTAGATTTTAAATTAATATAAATATAATAAATTAAATTTATTTTGGTCATTACTTACTTCTATAATTGTCGATTCGCTTAAAAATGGAATACTACATCTTCCTTTGAATGAATTACGTATTCCAGCATTGCTTGATAAATCCCAAATAAATACCTTCCCTTCCGAACCGGCCACGGCCAATTGAAAAGGTGAATCTGGACAAAATTGTGTGGTAAAAACTTTACCCTATAAAAAAAAGAAAAGAGCAAATAAATATAGGTGATATCATAATATCTTTATTGTTTGAAATAATAAAATAGTTACCACTCCCAAATCTCGACTTGTGACCATATTAGGTTTCATATCTTTAACATCCCAAACTTTAACCAACTTATCAGTAGATCCCGTTACTATACATCCTTGAATAGAACTACTTACATCCAATGACGATACAGCAGAGTCATGGGCATGTAAAGTGAAAACAGGAGATACTTGATTAAAGTTTCTAGCATCATAATATAATACTAAACCAGATTCTAAGCTAACATAAAAATATTGTGGTGAAAATGGGTCCCATTTAATACATTCCGGATCTGCGTTACCAGTATTCCAAAATGCAACACTTGTAGGAGCGCGACTATCAAATGCTGCAACACTTTTGTCGAAAGAAGCTGTAAGCAAAATTGTTGAGTCTATTGGATGCCATTCAACTTGTTGAACCTATCAACATTACATAAATTAATAAAATAATAATATTTAAATGAATTCTTTAATAAAAAGGGTTACCTTGTCTTTGTGATGATTAAAAGAATGCGCACATTTTAAAGATTGAAGGTCCCATAATTTTACAGTAGTGTCAGCAGAAGAACTTGCTAATAAATTTCTAATCGTAAAAAAGAAGATAAATATCTTAAATAGAAATATTTAATTCGAAAAAAAAAAAAATTTTGTTACCTATGATTCTTATTCCATGATAAGGACATAACCGAATCGATATGAAAATCAGCATTCGGCTTCTAATAAACCGAGAATAATCAGTAAAAAAAATGAGACAATTTATGGAAGAAGAAAAAAAAAAAAGATAATTTACTTTTGACTTCTTCTTTTTTTGATTTCCTTCTTGTTTGCCCAATATTGCATCAGGATACATTGAATCGATAGTATCGAGATCCCAAATTTCAATCTCTGGATCAAATGTTCCTACAGCAATATAATTTCCACTACCTTCAGTTCCAGCTTTTCTACCCAATCTAAAGTCCAACCATTCCAAACATAAAGGAAAGGATGGTAACATTATATCATGATGTACATAGAGATTATCCTCAGCTTCTTCGTAAACATAAATTTCCAATTGTGAGACTTCATCTTCAGTTTTTGCTGCTACCAAAATATTATCAGTTTGTAGAATTCGTACATCCTCTTTTTCGTCATCCTATATGTATTTGAAAATCCAATTTATAATCATGATGTATAGATGTACAAATCAAAACATTTAATTTACCTCATCATTAAGAGTTATATACGGATCATCTTCATTTGAAGTGTAATACGCCAATCCTTTCATATTTCCAAATAATGACATGGCTAAATCATTAATTTTTTGCAATTGAAATTGAAATTGAAATATAAATTTTATAATGAAATTCGTATTAAATATTTTTTTTTTAATTAAATAAGTACTTTAATATTACGTTGTTTATCGTCCTCATCATCGTCATATTGATCTAAATTATATATGGCCAATTCAGGATCAATTTCATTATCATCAGTCATTTTATTCTGATTTCTTAAATAATTAAATAAAATTATGATCTTTTTTAATAATTTCATTCATAATTTCATTTTTGAAAAAATTTATTAGTTAATTAATATAAAATTGTACATATAAATACTTTTCAGGAATTTCCTCCGTTTCTTCTAATGTTATTGCTTCCAATTGATTTATTCTATCATATTCTTTATCATCAAGATCATATTTTTCAGGTATTTCTGCTGCTACACCTTTACGAACCCAATATATTGCTGAAATCATTTTATTTTTTATTTTTTTTTATTTAAAGAAAAAAGATTAATAAAAAAAATTTTATGTAAAATCCCGCTTTTTTTTTTTGATAATCAGACAATCAGTATTACCTCTTCACGTGATTTAAATTAAAATGTAATTTAGTTTTTAGAATGTAGGACTATATATTAAAGACTTTCACATCTCGTCATGTATTTTGTACCGCTATGGTTTAATTTGACTGCTGTGATTGCCTTCCTAAAGTAAAAATAAAATATATTAATACTTTCGGTATATATATTTAACCAATTCGACTACCTTTTTTTATACATAAAATATAGATTATATGGAATTTCGGTAATTCAGAGAGTATTTAAACATTTTAGGTACTTTTTATAGGGGTATCATAGTGGTATCATATCTTTGGGACACAATGAATAAAAAAAAAAAAAAAAATTTCGATGAATCTTTTATGAAAGAGCTAAAAAAAAAAAAAAAATTCTGGTTAACTTCAAAAATAAATAAATAAATAAAAATATAAATAATGATTATAAGGTACATTAAAGGGTATTGTAGGTCATTAATACTAAATGTACATCAAATATATACAATACGTACAATATAACTAATATAAGAAGTTTGAAGTTCAGTACTAGTGACACGTGAGGGTTCCCGATAAGAACTCATTTACTCAATTATACATTATCTAAACTTCGTAATGCATAATGCATAATTAGTGATATGAAAAAATTTTTTTTTTTTTTTTACCCCTTAAAAAAAGATATTCCCCGTATCCTTTTTTTTTTTTTTTTATGCAGTAAATCTAGTTAATTATGTATTACCGCGATTAACTGATTTACAAATCTCTTTGCTTTTTGCTATTTTATCATATATGCGTAACACCCAACAAACTTTATTGAGAATAATTTTTTTACCGATTACCAGATTACCAATCAATTGATGACGCGTAAAAAAAAAGATTTTTATATACTAAAAAAATTTTTTTTTTTTGCATTTTTGTTTATAATGATGTTTTATTTGTTTTTTTTTTTAAAAAAAAAAAAAAGTGTTAAGCGTATTATACTATAATAAATAAATAACTAAATAACTAAATATATATATATATTTTATATTTATATTTTTATTTATTTATTTATTTATTTTCATTGTTTGACTTCTTATCTTTTCTCTCGTGCTACTCTTATTTTTGTGGAACGAATCACGCGAAATTGTGATTTTTATTGATTTATTCAAAAAAATAAAAAGAAAAAAAATAATATTTTAAGAATACCATTTCCATTCTCATTCAAATAGATTTTCTACAACGAACCTTCTATAATTACGGAACGACAGTACATTTTACACTTTTAATATAATCTATTTTTGGAAAAATTTAAAGGCATTATATAATTCCATATCTGGTACAAAAAATATCGGACTTGATTCTCCTCGTGGTGCTAACCTATATGCAGGTAAAAGATAAGCCCGCGTGTTACAGGCCAAGAACGATGCTTTTGCATATCAAAACATCATTCGGATTATTCGGATTTCGGACATGAGCTTTACGTTATTATAATTCAAAAAAATAAAACAAAACCAAAAAAAAAAACATTTTGTAGGTCATTAAAAAAAAAAATCTCACTGTTTATTTATTTTATTATTATAAAAAAAAAATTCACAAAAAAAAAAAAAAAAAATTAAATAAAAAAAAAAAAAAAAAAAAAAAAAAAATGTTAAGTGTATTATAATATAATAAATAAATAACTAAATAACTAAATATTTATATATATTTTATATTTATATTTTTATTTATTTATTTATTTATTTTCATTGTTTGACTTCTTATC
>QZLH01000437.1:29024-53096 GCA_003833135.1 Oehlia diaphana | reverse complement strand
TTTTTTTTTTTTTTTTTTTTTTTTTTTTTTTTTTTTTTTTTTTTTTTTTTTTTTTTTTTTTTTTTTTTTAATGATTTCTCTTTCATCAATTCCGTGTGGCTTTTCTTTCATGGTCTGAGCCATTCAACACATTCATACCATCTAACCTTGAAAGTGTATTCAATAATGAAAGAAGATCTTCTTTAGGTCAATTCATTTTTTTTTTTTCAATGGAATAATAATTTCCTTCTTCGGATTGAAAAAAAAAGTTTTCAAATGATAAATATTGTTCTTCCTCATTTGGAAAGAAGCCTCCAAAAACTCTCTTTGTATGGAACCAATGAAACTTTATAAAAATAAAAAGTCACTTACCTTAAAAAAGACATTAAAATGGGATGGGAGTCCCTTAAACATTTTTTTTTAAAATTGTAAGACGACATCTAATCTTAAAATTTTTTTTAATTTCGGCCAAAAAAAAATATATATATATTTCAAATTTTTTATCAGATCATCAGATTGGATTAACAGGGAAATTATCAAAGTAAATGTAATGTAATATTTATATATATAATAAGTAAATTGTAAATATTTAAAAAAATACTTCTCATTTTTTTTTAAAGTTTGATTTTATTTTATCTTTTTTTTTCTCTTTTACCATTTTTTTTTTGACATTTTGATAATCTTTTTTCATTAAAAAATTTGAATTTTTTTTTAATTTTAAAAAAAATTAATATATTAAAATAATATATTGGGTTATCAATGTTATTAATTCTCTCCTTTTATTTGATAATTATTATTACAAAGATCTGTATGCAAATGGAACCCCGATTTTCAAAAAAATAATTTCGATCTTTGCCGAAACTCTTTTTTTTTTTTTTTTTTTTTTTTTTTTTTTTTTTTTTTTTTTTTTTTTTTTTTTTTTTTTTTTTTTTTTTTTTTTTTTTTTTTGACAGATTTTTTCGGATAAAATTAATAAAAACTGCGGTAAAAAAAAACATGTCTAAAATCCTGTGGTTAATATAAAATTTTATCTACAAAAGTTATAGTAAAAATTTTCATTCTACGCACGATTAAATCTCGTGGCTACACCAAAATTATTAAATATTTCCCTTGCAAGAAAATAAATTTCAAATAAAGAAGTTAATAATTCCGAACTGTTTCCGATTTATTTTCATTTGAAATTATGTTAAAGTCGTACAAAACAAAAATTTTTTTCGTATTACTTGATTGGATTAATTACAATGTTCTAATAAACAAAAGAGCAAGTAAATAATGATTAAATTCCTGAAAAGGTAGAGTTTCTTGCATGGTTTTGAAGATAAGAAATTAATCATTGAATTATATTTATAAATTACCGGTTTACCTAAATTTATTAATTAAAAAAAAAATTATAAAAAAAAATATTGTAATATAAAGATCATTTTCATTCTGAAAATAGAAAAAATAAAAAGAAATTCTTTAAATAACAAGATTATAAAATATGACCACTCAAGTAAAGAAGATCTGTTGTCTTGGAGCCGGTTATGTCGGTAGATATCAATATCAAAATATCAAATTATCAAATGACCACTTAATGAATTAAGGAGGTGGGAGGTTTTCCCCTCTAAATCTCCTGATAAATTAAAAAAAAGTATCTGTTGATTTTTTTTTATTTTATAATTATATTTCTAACATCTGAATCAAAAAAAATTTGCTTTATAATACAAATTTAGGTGGTCCAACTTGTGCTGTCATCGCTTATAAATGTCATGATATAGATGTTACAATTGTTGATTTAAATGAGTCTCGTATTGCTGCTTGGAATTCTGATCATCTTCCAATTTATGAACCTGGTCTTGATAAAATTGTTTTTGAACGTCGTGGAAAAAATTTATTCTTTACTACCCAAGTTGAACAATCTGTTTTGGAAGCTGACTTAATTTTTGTGTCCGTGAATACTCCAACAAAAAAATCTGGTTTGGGTGCTGGTTTTGCCGCTGACTTGGCGTAAGTATTTACTTTTTAAAGGGGTTTAATATTTTAATTCTATAATTTAATATTATTCATCATATATTTTATTTATTTATTCATTTAATTTTTTTATAAAAAAATTATTAATTAAAAAAATTAATCTATTTTTTTTTTGGTTTAGTTATGTTGAATCAGCTACCCGTCAAATTGCTGATGTCGCGAAAAGTTCAAAGATCGTTGTTGAAAAATCTACTGTACCATGCCGTACTGCAGAAAGCATGCGTACAATTTTAGAAGCTAATAGCAATGAAAATATTCGGTTTGATATTTTATCTAATCCGGAATTTCTTGCTGAAGGAACTGCTATTAATGATTTATTAAACCCTGATCGTGTATTAATTGGAGGTTTACAAACTCCAGAAGGTATGAAAGCTCAACAAGCATTAGTTGAAGTTTATGCTCATTGGGTTCCTACCGATCGTATTATTACCACCAATTTATGGTCATCTGAACTTTCAAAATTGGTAATTATAAAAATAAATAAATATATATATACATATATATATATTTTTTATATATTTATTCATATATTTTCATTCCCCCTCCCCCTTACCTATAGGCTGCCAATGCTTTGTTGGCTCAACGTATTTCATCAATTAATGCTTTGTCAGCAATTTGTGAAGCAACAGGCGCTGATATTGATGAAGTTGCTTATGCATGTGGAAGAGATACACGTATTGGTCCCAAATTCTTAAAAGCTTCTGTTGGATTCGGTGGTAGTTGCTTTCAAAAAGACATTTTGAATTTGGTTTATTTATCAGAACAACTTAATTTACCTGAAGTTGCAGCATATTGGAAACAAGTAGTTGATTTAAATGAATATCAAAAGAAACGTTTTGTTTCTCGTGTTATTAAAACTCTATTTAATACCATCACAAACAAAAAAATCGCTATATTTGGATTTGCTTTTAAGAAAGATACTGGCGATACTCGTGAATCAGCTGCTATTACTTTATGTAAAGACTTTATTCAAGAGAATGCCAAAGTTCGTATTTATGATCCAAAAGTTACTACCGAACAAATCTTTCTTGATTTGAGTGAACCTGGTGTTGTCGATAATACTAAACAATGTAAGTAAAAAAAAAAAAAAATAATTTATTATTTATTTATTTTTTAATAATGTTCTTTTTTTAAACAAACCTTAGTAAAAACCCGCGTTACGATTGCAAAATCTGCATACGAGGCATCTGAAGATGCGGATGCCATAGTAATCACCACCGAATGGGATGAATTTAAAGTTAGTATTGTTATAATACCGCTCTAATACTAAACCTAACACTAAACCTAACACTAAACCTAATAATTAGGAATTAGATTATCAAAAAATTTACGATCAAATGCACAAACCAGCTTTCATTTTCGACGGACGTCTTATTCTCGACGCCGAAAAATTGCGAAATATTGGATTCCGTGTTCATACTATTGGACGAGCTGAAGCTTAAAATTTTTTTTTTTTTTATTTATCATCATTTATAGACGAGAAAAAAAATTTTATTATTATTTAACTTTTTGAGTTTTATAACGATGAAAGACTTTAATAATAGATTCTTTTAAAAATTATAAATATTTAATTCTCATTATTAGAATTTAAGTCTTCAATGTTAAGCTAAATTAATCACACGGAATTAACTTTGTTAATTAAATATTTTCATGCCTCCCTTTTTTCTTTTCACTGTTTGCAACAGTGTTGATTTCGTCTTGCTTTCGTTTTAGGTTTTTAGATTGTCCCAAAAGAACTATTTATAAATAAATAAACTAATTATTTCTTTAAAGTATAATTTTCCTAATATAAAAATAATTTCCTCATTTTAATCAATAATTAATATAATTTACATCATTACCATTTTTAAAGATTCCGTTCGTTGTCATAGCATTTTGAAGATATGGTTCCAAATCATAAATCTTACATACATCTTCATATGATTTTGACTTTACTAAATCTTTATATTCTGGTTCTTTTGAACACTCTGCGTACATTTGTGTAAGTGTGTATTTCGTATTTGGCCAATTATTGCCAACATCAATTGCCTATGAAGTTATAATATAATTAAAAATAAATATTTTAAATAATTTTCTTATATATACACATGATAATACTTACTTTTTTTATATATTTTGTAACGACTTCAATTAAGGGTAAAGATTCTTCTTTACGAAATATTGATACATTATATTGAGCTGCACGAGCAATCATAAAAGAGCTCACATCTAATATAAGAACAAAATTTTAAGTACAGTAAATTAAAAAAAAAAATAAAAAATAATAAAAAATAATTATTATATCACTAACTTGACATTTCTTTTAATTTGATAATATCAGAACGTTGAAATAGATCACCATTAGCAATAATAGGAATTGATGTAATATTTTCCACTATATATTTGAATATGTTCCAATGCCCCGGTTGCCTTGGACGTTCATCTTTTGTCCTAGATAAATAAAAATTTAAATTATTATCAATTTTTTTTATAATAATTATTATAATTTATTGATTTATATTCATACCTACAATGAATTGCTATTGCTTTAACCCCTGTAGATTCTATCATTTTACACAATTCTAAAGTTTGTTCTTTTGTTTGTAATATTCTATTGTTAGATAAAGTAAATTAGATTATTTATAATTCATTAAAAAAAAAACAAAATTATCAACATATCACAAACCTTATTTTACAAGTTACGGGGAGGCCAGAGTTTTGCACCAAATTGGTTAATATCTATTTAAAAAAATAAAAACATTTAGGAAAACTTTATAATATCATATTAAATAATAAAAATTTTAGATTTAACTCAACTGATTTAAGTTTTTCAGGATTTGATAATAAAGCGGCTCCCATACCACCTTGAATTGAAAACTTCTTTGGACATCCACAATTCACGTCTATTCCTGAAACATCCTGCTTCCTATTAAATAGGAAAAAAAAAAGTTCAAATAAAAAAGAATATTTTTGTAAAAAAAAAGGTTTTTTTATTCATAATTACACTTTTAATGCTGCTTGAAGTGCTAAATCAGGATCAGAAGTTCCAACTTGAAATATTAATTTTGATTTTTCAATAGGATGAGATCGAAAATTTATCGTATTCTTGTCGTCAATATATGCTATTAATCCTGTTTCTTCTGTTTAGCGGTTTTATCCTGAAAACGTGAGTTCAAATACTGTAGCATTGCCTTTGGCAAAGTAACCATCCATTGATTGTTAAATTTTAAGTGTTTAACTTAAAAAAAAAAATTTGAATGTTACCGTCGAAATGTCTTTCAGAAGCAATTATGCGTTTATCTACTATTTCAGGTGAGTAAACTAAATCTAAAAGGATAAATTAGTTTCAATTATATCAAAAAAAATGATTTTTTTTCAATTGTTACGATCAAAAATTTTACCTGCTCCAAATTCTAATGCTAATAAACGAAGTGGTAAGGTTCCAACTCTCACCTAGAAAAAAAAAAAAGATAAATATTTAATTGCAGCCTTTTATCAACTATTAAATAAATGACGTACCATGGGTGCAAGAATTATTTTATTTTTGTAGTCTATTGTAGAAGTCATTTTAAGTGCCGAAAAGAATAATTCCCTGAACATCCTTTTTTTTTTTTAATCGGTTATTAAAATTTGCCATATTTATAATGCCGGCCTAGGTTAATCATCATCATGCATATCCTTTAGACCTAAAAGGTAAAAATTAAAGGCGTAATTACGCATAAGATCCGCAGAAAAGAATTCAATAAATAGCTATGGAATTTTTCCCACTTGATATTGAAATTTTAACGTCATTTGAAATTTCAAACATTTTTAAGCGTATTTATTAACTTTATATTTAGGTAAAAGGTTTGGTTTAACTCAAAAAAGTTTTTCAGATAATTTCTAACATTTGGAATTAATCGTCAAAAATTCGTTTTTTTGAAGTATAATTAAAAAAAAAATGTCCAACCTTCATGTTGCCAGTGATTTAGCTAAAGATAGCCTTTATTCAGATGTTGCTCCGAAAGATCTTGAATGGACTTTGGCATCAGGTTCTTCAACTGAAACGCAAACATTCTATTTGGCTACTAACGAGGGACATTTTGCTTTTGTCCAAATGATTCATTCAAATATCGGGTATTAATTTTGAGGAACAAGTTTCAATTCATTTGGATTCAATAATTTTGATATACAATGAACGTTCCTTTATATAGTGTATGGAATCCTACGATCCAATTTACTTCTCGTTTCTTTGGTAATGGAGTCAATACCTTTAAATCAGTAAATATGACCAATTTCACTCTTTCACCGGATCGACGATCAGCTAGTGCAAATAATATGTCGATTAAACTTAATCCTGAATGTAATAAATATGCTGTAAATTTAACGCATAAAGAGCTAATCGTTTCTTTTGAATTTGAACGAATTGATCGTGGATTCAAAATTGGAGGAGGGAAGACTTACTTTGGTCAAGATAAATCATCTGGATTCGTTGAGCATAAATTTTGGCCAAAGGGTAATGTTAAAGGGAATATGGTCGTTGATGGTCGAGCATTCGATGTTACTGGAGTTGGATTATTTGTTCACGCTATTCAAGGAATGCGTCCACATTTGATTGCATCACGTTGGAATTTTGTTAATTTCCAATCTGATGTTGCTTCTTTATCAATGTGTGAGTTTGAAACAACTCCAAATTATGGAAGTAAAAAAATTAATCAAGGAAGTTTAGTCGTGAATAATAAATTGGTGGGTGTTTCCGTGAAGAACGTGGCACAATTCTTGGAAACAAGTTTGGATCCTGAAACAAAATATAAAGTCCCCACGAAAATTAAATATACTTGGGAAGGAAAAACTTTGGAAACTGATGAAGATTTCTCTGCTTTTTTGGAAATCAAACTTGACGTTCTTATGGATAAAATTGATGTTTTGAACGAGGTTCCCTATTTCTTGAAGAAAATTGTGCAAGGTAAAAGAAAAAAAAAAGATATAACAACAATATATATATATATATTTACTAAAACCTTTCAATTTGTTTTTTTTATTTTAGCTTTTGTCGCTAAACCTTATGTCTATCAATGGTTTAATGAAGCGGAGGCGCATGTCAAAATTGGCGAAAATGAAGAATTAACCGCTAAAGGAAAATTATTTAGCGAGTGTTCTTTTATTTCTTAATTGAAATAATCTATTTTTTTTTTATATATTTTTTCCTTATATTGTTTCTTGGATTTTTTTTTCTAACTACTTTCTTAAATTTGTATTAATATAATTAATTATGTTTGTATAATTCATAAACATTAATTTTCGTAAAAAGAAAAAAAAAATTTACATAAAAATTATTGTACTAATTAATTTATTATTGTAATTGATAAGCAGCTTTAGCATTATCAGCAATACGTTTTGATTCTTGATTCAATGCATCTACAGCAAGTTTCTTTTCTTCTACCATAGTATTTAATCTGCCAGGTTCATTAATTGCTTTTATATCGGCTGATGCTGCTGTGGTTGAATTTGTTGTTAAACTTGTTACTCCAAAACTTTTGGCTCTTTTTTCAAAATGTTGAGTTGCTAATAAGAGAACATTTAATTCATCTAAATAAATTAAAAAAGAAATTTTATTATAATGCTTTGTAAATTAAGAATATTTAGAATAATAAAAAAAAAAGTATTTACTTGTAACAGAATTAATTGAATATGGATAAGAGAATGAATTATCTCTATTAAGGGAAAAAAAATCATTTTTTTTTCTGATTAGTTAAACAAGCCTTTTTTTTCTCCCTTCACATTCGAACGAAATTTTTTGTATCAAATACTTCCAAGCCTCCCAACATGACAACGATGTAACTACATAATATAATATATTTTTCGGTTAAAAAAAAAAATAACATACACTTTTTGTAATATTTCTTGCGCGCATTTTTGTATATTGTCCAATTCTGAATCCAAATCATTCAAATTTTTTTCAAAATCATCGACGATTTTAGACATGTTTATTTTTATTTTATTTTATTTTATTTTTTTTAGAAAATTTTATTTTATATTTGTTAAAATGTAGATCAAAATTATCAATGTATTATCATTGGCCAACAAAATCAATACATAATATATTCTGGATTCCCAAAAAAAAATAAGAGAATGATTTCTAAAAAATTTTATTTATTCGTATTCTTAAGTATTCTTCTTTTTCTTTTTTTATTTAAAAAAAATATGTCACCTAGAATTGTCGTATTAATTTCAGGAAATGGTTCAAATTTACAAGCAATAATTGATGCAATTAATTCAAAAACGCTCAATGGACAAATTGTTTTGGTAGTTTCAAATAAAGGCTCTGCTTATGGATTAACTAGGGCTACTCAAGCAGAAATTCCTACTTTGGTTTTTCCTTTAAAACCTTATAAAGATTTGGGTAAAACCCGTATAGAATATGATATAGACCTTGCTAAAAAAATTAAAGAATATAATCCAAATTTAATTGTTCTGGCTGGTTGGATGCATATTTTATCTGAAGAATTTTTGAATCTTTTTAAAGACATAAATATTATTAATTTACATCCTGCTTTACCAAATCAATTTGACGGTATTTATATTCTTTTTTTTTTATCCCTATATTTATTTGAATTCATTTATATTTTTAAATTTTCATCCTAAAGGTGCGGATTCCATTAAAAGAGCTTACGAAGCATTTAAAAAAGGTGAAATTACGAAAACAGGAGTCATGGTCCACAAAGTCATTCCGGATGTAGATAAAGGTGAACCTTTGTTAATTGAAGAAGTCTCAATATTTGAAACTGACTCATTAAATGATCTGGAAACGCGAATTCATACCGTGGAGCATAGATTAATTGTACAGTGTGTAAAGAAAATTTTGGATGAATTAAACCATTAAATTTAAAAAAGATTTATACTTGATCTCAAAATTTTTACTAAAATTTTTGTAATTGTATTATTGAATTGAATCCTGCCAAACTGATTTATTTCATTTCTCTCATATATATATACATATAAATGTATATAGTTGTGTATGTAATTGAACGTAGATCGAATCACCTTGTTTATAAAAGATCAATTATGACGTCTGTTATCACTTCTATAAAATCAAATCATTAGTTAAATGCTGATATGCTCAAAAAAAAAAGAAAAAAAAAGAAAAAAAAATAAATAAATAAATAAATAAATAGCTGCAGAGAGAAGGAAATAAATATATCTACTTTTGATTTGTTGTTACAACGAGATTAGCTTTTAATAAATTCATACGTAGCAACATGGCATTAGTGCTCTGTTCAAATTCGTCACCCATTTTCAAAGCTTTGTAAAATATACCACTTCGTTGATCTTGTTGTTTTGCACATAAAATCTAAAAAAAAAAAAAGAATTAACATAATTTAATTTAAAAACATTCCCAAAAGAATATTAATATAAATAATTTCAACCTTTTTATGACTATCAATTCGTGCTTGAATATGATTCTCCGTAATCAACTTGGCAAGTTCTCTTTCCAATTTTGGAACATTTGTCCCAAAGGATTGTGCCATCTTATTCATATCTACCGTAAGGAAAGGGCTAAAGTATTGTACCAATGCTTTCTTACGAATATTATCGTAAAGGTTTTCCACGTGACTGTGCAGGTGAAGATCAAGCAAATAATCATTCTAATAATTTTAAGCGATATAATTTTAAATTTTGTAGAAAAGATATACTCTCATATGCTCGTACAAATTTGATAAATTTACCTTCCATTTGTCCAAAATATCCAATACAACAGAATATTTTGAATTGTAAAATCCATGAATTAGCTCTCTAATATGAGGCTCAAGTTCTAAGAACTGTTTGAATTCGGCATTATCAATCACTTTGCTTTTGAGTTCTGATCGATCAAATGAAGCAAGAGCACATAGTCCTCCATATACAGCTATGTCATTCGGTGAGATAACCTGTTGTTGCAATATAACAGGTATTATTGAATCGGAAAATATTTCATGTTAATAATATTCTAATATTCTTATAATGTACCTCAGAGTAATTATTCGCTGGATGAGAAATCTCAAAGCTGGTCTCCAAGAACAATCTCGCTGCTAACTTATACTTATTATTATCAAGATGAGCTAAAGCTGCGGCAACTTTCAACTTGGCTTGTACAGCCGGTTGAATATCAGGAGTAGACTCTGCTTTAATAACATAACTGTGTACATGAGAAAAATTTCCCAGTTCGATGGAAACTTTGATAACGTTCAAGCACATCTCTATAACGTGCTTGGCCGTTGTACAATAATCCCGAGTTCTGGAATAACATTTCAGCGCGTTCGTCAAATTTCCACAATTATAATAATGATCGCCAAGATCATTGTGTCCCATCTGATATAAAATGAAAATTATAAATAAATTGTTTATCGTTTAATTTTAAGAAAATATAATTACCCTTATGCTCTCTTTTATTAAATTATTCTTATAATTTTTTAATTCAACTTCCAACCTTTCCAATAAAGATTTTGCACGTTTTTGTGTCGAATCAACCCATGTATTATCAATTGAGAAAGATGGATATCCTTGAGCTGTCAGAACTTCGTTTAGTTTTGTTGCAGCTGAAATATATCTGGCATGATCAAGTGAATGATCACGTAATTCTTGTAATGCAAGTCTATAAGCATCAATTTGAAGTGAAGGACATCGTTTTGCTATAAAAAGCAAACGGTCGACCTTTGTATGCCCTGAAATAAACAAACGGTTTTTGAAACTCGAGTTGGCTTTATCAAAACTCTAAAAGTTTTAAATTAAAACCAACCTTTGTAATTTGAAATATACGTATCAAGATCCAAGTTATTAGGAGCGTCAACTACAATGTCAAGCGTACGCTTTCTCTTGGCATTCGCATTAGAGTCTTCCATTTTGCGTGTTAACGATTCTAGATAGAATTTGTTATTTCCTAAAGCGAGTCATTCAGTATTTATGACGAACTTGTGATAACGTGATGATTTACAGCTTACCGAGTTATGTGTCACACTCTAACAGTTGAAATGTTGTGTGAGCTACCATGCATCATGGTCAAACATTTGATCAGATTATTATTACATAGCTTTATTAAAGAAAAAGACTTCTATAGTTCGAAACGACCAATTATAAAGAACTTATCGCGAATTTTGCCTGTTTTAAACCATAAATCGAGGAATCCCCGGTTAAATTTCTTTTCACATAGGAGAATACTCTTTGAAACTAAAATGCCCAAGGTCAAATCTGGATTTTATGCGGTTCACATTGGTTATAAACCGGGAGTTTATCATTCTTGGTATGTATAGTTAGTCGCTACCAATTTTCATTGATACATTTGAATTCTTGTTAATTACCGGGGTCCTCATAGGGAAGAATGCGAAAAACAAATCAAAAAATATCCCAATGCTAAATATAAAAAGTTCAATACACTACAGGAAGCCGAAGCTTTTGTAAAAGAAGGAAATAATAAAAAAGGTTTACAATATAATATAATGTCTTATTCGTAATAATTTTATTAAAAAGATTTATAACACATTTAAGTATTCGGAAATTCTACTCGAGAAACACCGATATCGAAATATATTTCATCTAAGCAACAAAATACTAGTTCTGTACGTTCAGAATGAAATTCCTAAATAATTAATGAATATTTATATAAAATGTTTATAAGATTGTTTATTTAACTTATCAGTCAGCATCCAATGTAAGTAGCGAAAAATCTCTCAAGGTTTGGACAGATGGAAGTTCAATCAATAACGGACAACATGGAGCAAAGGCTGGTATAGGAGTTTATTGGGGTAAAGATGATCCACGGTAATTTTTTTTTCCTAATGAAAATTAACTTCATACAACCATTTAAAAATTATTAAAGTAGTATTTGATGATTACAGTAATATCAGTGAGCGTTTGCCAGGGCCGAGACAAACTAATAATAGGGCCGAAATTATGGTAAGATGCCAAAATATTAGAACTATACTAAATAATTATTAAATCGATAACACTTTATTAGGCAGTAATACGCGCTTTAGAAACTTGCCCAGACAATAACATACCATTAGAAATAAGGACCGACAGTCAATATGTAATAAATGGTAAGGAAACATGAAGCACAAAATTATAAACAGTTCTTAATTAATCATCGTTTTATTTTTTCCATTAGCATATAAATCTTGGATACCTAAATGGGAAAAGAATAATAAATGGAAAACATCAAATGATAAAGATGTTGAAAATAAGGAACTCTTCCAACGATTAATGAAATTAGTAAGAGCACGCAATGCAGAAGTTACTATCGTATGACATTTTATGAATTTGATTAGTCAAATGGAGTATTTAGTATTTATAGAATTCATTTTTCTGATTTCTCTTTTGTTATTAGGAATATGTTCAAGGCCATGTTGGTGTTCAAGAAAATGAAGAAGCTGACCAATTGGCAAAATTAGGAGCTTTTATGGATGCTGTAGATGATCTCTATGATTATGGTGATGATGAAACGGAAATTAAGCGGCAACATACTATTCTGCAATACTTCCAAACTATTACAGATGAATCATCGCCCCCATCAATAGTTGAGAATAGTCAAATTCTTTTAAATAATTTTGAATATAATAAAAATATATTGGCTAAAGATGATTCTAATTGAAAATGAAGTGGGAAATCAAGTTTTATTATTGAAAATTTTAAACAGGTGCACTCATGCATTTTGGTACACTCATTTGTATATTATATTATAAAAGTTAAATGACGTTTATACACTTCTTGGTAAAACTTACACATCAATAAAATAATAGTCTTTTAAGTCTTTATTTGTTAATGTGGCTAAATTTCTTATCTTAATTATCTTAATTACCAAAATTTTATTATATAAATTATATAATTATATAACATAATTTTTTAGGTATTATTGATTTGGTAATCAATAAACTAAACATGTAAAATTTGTCTCTTTAAAAAATGTATATTTTTAACTACAATATTTGCACAAAAATAAGCAACATAATAATTTTATAGTACCTAAAAATAAGCAAGTTGTAAAATTTGCTGAATATTCTTTAACCATATATTAAATACGTTCATTATTACACAACAAATTAAATGATCATTAGCTGAGATTTAATGCAGTTTGACAAAATACATGCTATAGTTTGAATAAATATTTTCCATAATAAAACAGGTTGCTTGTTTTAGGCAATGTGGTATATTTTTTCTGTTAATTACTGTATTCATTTTTATATATTTTCCTAAGTAACCATATAAGAGTGTTTTTGAAGTTTTAAAAGTATTTTTAAAATTTATTCAGTTTAAAAACTTAGGTATACTTGTAATGGATAATTACAAATAATAAATGACAATTATGTATTGTATTTATATTAATTTAATTAGTTAATATGCTCTTAATGAAAAAATAATGCATATTTTATTTACTGTATTTCGGTATTTGTACATGATGATATTTCCTTGAAAAAAAGGATTTATAGAATATGCTAATCAAATTATAAAAGGTTTCCTATATAACAACTGTATAAATACTTTATTATATAACTTTAATTAAAATAATTTTCTTTGACAGTTAAACAATGATGATAATACTTTATCATATTATTTAAAAAAAATTTTTTTATTCTATTTAAATGCATATAAGGAAAAGTTTTAAATGCAAAAAAAGAAAATGAACTATTTACATAAAAAAGTGTATATGTGTCAAATTAATTATTAATATCTACTAAGAACAAATGAGTTTTTTTTTTGACTATTAGATCATCCAGTATTACTAATCTAAGCATTAAGAACTAATATGTACAAATAAGTAGGATTGTGACACATATTAGTGGCTGAATATGATGATATTATCCCGCATTTCGTCAAGCACTCCTATATATAACCAAATACTCTCTCTGAGAGGACTGAATTACAGCTTCTCTGACAAATGTTTTAAGTATGTAAGATTTTTAATTTAGTTTATGCTTTAATTATGATAAGATTTCTTTTTCCACCCGTTCATATCTTCGTATTCATTTCCTATCCGTGCTTTATTCTTCCCTTTGACTTTTGAATTTCGTCCCATACTCGAATTATTTGTACTACTGGGGATAATTACATTGTTCGAAGAATGATCTGACCTCGTTGAGCTTTCAGGTTGTTGAGTTTCAAGTGTTTTTGTGCTAATGAAACTCTCCACTTCAGAATCCACCAAGTAAATTAATTCATCATCTTCCATGTCGGAAGAATCAGAACGTGCGGGTTTATCAACTGTAACTACATCAATTTCTTCATCTTCATCTTCATCTTCGTCTTGTTTCATTTGATTATTCTGTGAATATTCTGCTTCTTCTTCACTTACAAAATCAAATTCATCTTCTCTTTCTTCATACACTATATTATCATCAATCTCTTTAAATGCTGGATCCCAACAAACCCAATCTTCTTTATGTCGTGTTGTCCATGTATACATTGTTCCTTCCATGTCTACTGATATGATTATTGGTTGTATAGGATGTTGAGCCAGATCTACACATGTTTCATTTGGTCCTTGTAAAACCTGTACAAGCCTAGTAGTCCTTCTATCCCATATAAATATTTCATGTGCCGCTAATTTTCCAGAACCTTTTTTTTTTTAAAAAAAAAAAAAAATTTTACTTAAATTACAATTTTTAATTAAAAAAAACGAACTTTAAAATAAAAGAAAAACGAACCTCCTATTAAATAGTCACCATTTTGACTGAAACAACATTGATTCCAATTATCTTTATTGACGGTTTCCGCAAATTGCAGTTCAGGGTTAATATCTATCCTTTCGTCATCTAACCCATAAAGTCGAATAGTTTTGTCCGAAATATTAACAGCAATAACTCTATTATAATAAAAATATAAATAAACAAAAAAAGTCATCACTTTAGACAAGAAAAATAATGAATTTATAAAATATCACCACATATGTCTTGGCAACCGAGAATCTACACATACTTCCCGTTACGGCTAACTGAAATATTTCTTATAGATAAGTGACTTAGTTTTGGATTGTCTAGTATCTAAAATTATACGTACAAAGAAAAAAGCTCATAAACAAATCTATAACTAAAGTAATAAAATAAAATAAAATAAATAATTTACTTACTCTTCGAGTGTTTGGATCGATTACATTCAAGTAACCTTTATTCGTTCCTGTAAGAATTCGGTTACCACGCTTATCGTATCGACATACAACTGTTTTACTATATATCGGAGTATTATTGCCTAACATCAGTAACAAGTAAGTTTTTTCCGGCAGTTTTACTTAACAAAAGTAACAAAATTGGAAAGTTTTTCTTGAAACTCACTGTATATAAAGAGTTGAATTCGTTGTTTCTTCACTGCTGCTGTTATTCGCGTCAGGTGAAGACCCTGCGTTCGTTGGTAATGGAAACCGACGTATTGTATCTCCTATTTCTACAATTACCGGTGAATCTTGGTATATTGAGGCAACAAAAATAGAACTATCATTGACGATTGAGCCGCGATATGCTCAAATTTATTTTCTCAATGAAAAACAAAGGAATTAAATATATACTGACTTATTTCTTGGGTGCATTTCAGCCATAAGTACTGGCCCATCAAAGCGGATCCACTTTTGAGTTCCTTTTGTTATATCCCAATAGACACATTTGTGGTCTTCACCGGAAGAGAGGATACATCGACCATTACGTGACCAGCTAATTGAATTTGAATTAATGGGATCATTTGTTATAAAAATTCATAATAAAATAAACTATTTGGAGTGAAATTACCTTACGCTAGTCACTGAGTTTACATGACATCTCATTTTACGAATAATACTCATTGATTGAAAGTCCCATACTATGCAGTAACCATCGGAACAACCGCCTGCTAACATCGTGCCCCGTTTATTGAAGCTGATACAACGAACAGGTCCATCCCTTACGGTCGCCTCAAGTTTCGCAGGATAATCCGATTCGAAAGGACCTTGAATTATTAGAATTTGTAGTAAAAACGGTTAGTAAAAAAAAAAAGAAACAGAAAATAGATCGCTTTAATAAATGAAAGATGTTTATACAAACTTACTTCTTAGTTCTAGATTCATCACTGAAACTTAAAAAAGTTATTGGTTATAAAGTTTATGTAAAAGATAGTTTGACAAAAGTTTTAAAAGTTTTGTAAAAAAGTTAAATTTTGCAAGATAAAAGGGTGAATATAATTAAGTGTTCGGTGATGCGACACAGTCACAATTGATTGTGACACCAACGATGTTAATGTTAAAGTAACATGTGATATCCATTCAAGTAAATTGCAAAAGACTAGTGACTAGTGGAACTTGTAACTACGCGTTCGCGTGAGAATTGAACCTGTTTTTATATTAGCTAAAACTCTATCTTTTTAAACATATCATTTCTCTCAAATCATGGTACGTATCTTTTGTTATAAAATTTTTTATTTTAATATTTAGGCTGAGTGTTTGCCTTTTATTATAGAGTACAAGAAGCAGCAGACGCAATCGGATTGTAATAGCTGTAAGTTTATTATTCTTATATTAATATTTAGATTGATATAAATAAGTTAATTTTTAACAGGATGACGAAACAGAAGCGGGTCCTAGTAGACCAACAAGACGCACAGCTTTAAGGAAGGAAGGAACCGGCAACATTCATAAACGACGACGACAAGACGAAGAAGAATCTGAAGCGTCGTCTAATGAAGAAGGTTCTGTTGATCAACATTCGACTCTTACTGAAAAAGCGGCTCAAAAATTGACTGCAGAAGTAAAGGAATTTTAATTGTGTATATATGTGTGTTATGTTAGTTATATACCTTTTTTTAACAGGAGCTAGAGCGCAAAATCAAGGACGTAGTACGACTTGCCCTTTTCACAGAATTTCGAAAACAACCAATAAAGAGAGAAGAAATTGTGAAAAAAGGTAATCACATCGGATTATATCGGATTATTTAATCAACCATAATATATTTGAACCAAAAAAAAAATAATAATAATAATAAATCTACTTTATCATTAGTATTACGCGAACATTCAAGAGTTTATTATGAAATCGTATTTGATAAAGCTCAGGAACACCTTGAAGATATTTTTGGAATGAGATTGGCGGAATTGCCTAAAAAATCATTTGGTACGGGAGGGGCACGTAAACGTAAGTTATTATGGTAAATTTAAATTTTTTAAATTTGATGAATATTAATTAATTCCCGTTTGTAAATGAAATTCTAGCTGTTAATAATAAGGAAAAAACTCTAAAAACGTATGTCTTGAAAAATGTTCTTCCGCAAGAGTATAAAGAAACTGACATAATAAACTGGGGAAAAAATGAACAAGATATTATGGGATTACTCACAGTCATTCTCAGCTTGATTCATGTGAACGGAAGAGTTTTATCAAACGGTTAACAATTATGTTTTATATATTTCACACGTTTATAATTTTTATTAATTAATAATATTATTTATAAATGGTTTCAGATCAACTTACTCATTACTTTCGTCGTTTGTATCTTGATGGCAATGATAAATTTGATTTAGAAAAACTATTATCAACATTTGTCAAACAAGGCTATTTGGATAGACAAAAAACAAGTGGGACTGATCAGTCGCAGAATTCAGAACAAGACCCTCTTGAATATCGTTGGGGACCTCGTGCAAAAATCGAAATGCCAGAGAATAATCTTATTAAATTTATTCGAGCAGTAAGTAATTATTTTACATTAAATAGGCTGTACCAACCTTCATGAAATTCATGAAGAGGTTGAGTTCACACCACCATCAAAACTTAAACGGGGTTGGTTTTATAAAATCTAACCCTGATACCAAACTCAAAAATTGAATGTATCTATTAGTAATTATGTTTTTTTTTTTCTTAATTAAACTATAGTTATTTGGTCATGATGTCCCTCCTGATTTCGATAAACAAATTGAAAGATCATCTGGAATAGAGCTGGCTTCATGATTAATTCATTAATTCTAACAAATATTATCTTGTCTCCTTGTTATCAAGAAATCTTATGTTTCCATATAATGGATTAATGATTGATTGTATAAATTTGATTTGCTATATAAAGTGATTATCCCCAAATTCGATTCCAGAATTCTGCATACTTTATTTTATTTATTTTATTAATTTTTATTTGTTTATTTATTATTTTCGCCGCTGACCATTTGCGCGTAAAATTGAAATTTTGAACTAAGCGCTCTGCAGGGAAAGTTTTTTTTTCATCAACCCTTCATTTTTTTTTAAAGCAATGCGCTATATGGTTTAAATATTAAAACTCGCTGATATACCAAAATCTCATCTTTAGGGGATATAAACTCGAGAATATCCTTCTACTGTTCTGCGGCAGCAAGGACAAGACCTATTAGAATTACAATTAATAATGTTAAATAATCACGAAGAATTTATGTATGAAGTGAAGTAATCTTGTGATTTAATAACGTACTTAAACTTGCGCTGAGCCATCATTTCGCGACACTAGATTATTATACATTGTTATTAAAATAAAAAAATTAAATTAAAAAAAATGAAAGAAAAATTCTATTATTCTTTAGACATACTTCATTACAAAGCGCGAAACATCCACACGGTTTTAAGAGACATTGACGAGCTTCCCCGTGGCAGACGACACAGACACGATCTGTAATTGGTTGTGTATTAAACCCACGTGGTATACGTCTCTCATGAATCAATGCCATTAACGCAGCTGATTCATCTAATGAGGTTGAAGACATTGAAGTCTGTGTAATCTTTCGATATTGCGTTCTTGTTAGAATAGTAGAATGCATCAAATGTGCGAGCAATGATTGCATAATTGAGTTTGCTGTTGAACTGGATGTAGAAGGCTGTTGATCATCATGTTCTCTAAGATCATTTCCTAATAACATTAATTCATCTCCAGGTATTACGGAATCTTCCTCATTATCTTCATTATCCTCATCATCTTCACTATTTACATTTTCTTCATGGCCTAAGTCTGATTCAGGTTCATCATTTTCGACATTCGATAAGTTACTATAAACAAAATCATCATCATCTTCGTCGTCCTTGTCTTCTAAATCCTCATAAAGAAATTTGTGATATATCTCTTCATCCCAATCTATTTCTTCTGGCTCTCCAATATCAGTAGTAGCAGATTGTTGATTATTATTATTTTGTAAAGGTTGACGTCCGCCGGAAAATGACCAAATCCAGCTAACGAATCTCATAATTATATCTACAAAGACCTGAACAATTTGTAAAACAAAATTTGACCAGACAATAACACGGCGTGGACCCCCATTAGATTCCGTAGAAGTCAAATCGTTAATGTCTTGTTGCTCATTGTCATATCCACATGTCGGTCTACGTTTATTAGAAGTTTCGACTGAATTCCTTGACTTTCTCTTTTTTGAACGTTCAAATATTGTTCCTAAAGGTACAGCTATTGGCGGAAGTTCATTTCGAAACCCGTCAACACGATTTGTTTCGATCACTATAGTACCAATTCTGTATAAAGCCATTGTATAATCTTCATGAAGAGATGGCATCGATCTGGCATCCAAAAAAAAAGTTCGCCGTACATTGCCACCAGTTACAACATATGCAATAATATGAAGAATAACACATATCAAAATAATGGCAATCAAAGCTAATTCAGGAAATCTAGCAAAACTTTGCAGAATTGGATATGTCTCTGATCTATAAAATAGTGCATACGCATAGTGAACTACAATAACCCGAAAGTTTGTTAGAGAAAATGGTGTTGATAATATGCTAAGAAAATAGTAAAATGATATATCTTACTAATCCCGGCTACTCCAACAAAAGTCGTAGGGACGAGTCGATATTGAATACCACGTGGATGAAGGTAAAGCACTTCAAGGAAGAAGATGTCCAGCACTTCTAGAAAAGCTATGAGAAGTAGATCAGTGTTTGACGTGTTCGGAGTGACATTACAAAAGTAATGAAATAACAAAGCGTATTCGTAAAGTGTTGTGCTTTGTTCCCTTCCAGGCAAACTAAGTGAAATTGACCAAAATGTATAAGTATTATAATTGAAATAATATCAATATATCAAAACTATTTTAAATAACAATATTAGTATGCATGTATTTTCTCTTACGACTTTTTTTTTTGAACAAAAGTCTGAAAAGACATTTAAAAATTACTCTTTAAACCAGTTCAGCTTTAAAAAATAACAATTAAATTTCATCATACCTTCTATTTTCAAGACTTGAATGAAATGCCTTCATCACATACACGGCTGATAACGCCTTTAAAGTCAACCATAATGCTTGATGATCGGTATAATCAATGCCGTAATTAAAAAGCCATTGTGAAAAATATGGTTGTAAAGAAGGAATGCTTATAGTAAGTCGCGACAAAAGCACGCATGCTGCCCATGCCATTAAATAAAAACAAGGCAGACGAATCAAAAATCGAGTTTTTTTCGATAATGGGTGTGGGTTGCGAGGTGATACAATTGCATTTATCCTATTATTCAAAACATTCTATAATTTTAAACATTTATTATTAGCGAAATAAAAGATATAAAAAATAGGTAAGAATAGTATGAACAGACTCTTACGACGAAAATTGCTAGATACAAATGATTTGAGTATAAAAAGTTCCATAAGGTAGGCTGGCGCGGTTCCAACGGTCGACCATCGATGTCTACTTCCTCTCCAGGAAACCACCGCATAATATTGTCCACGGCTTTTGACACGACCTCTATCATAAAGTCAAAAAAACTTATGTCCTCAAAGTCCACACTCATTTGCTTACAGTGTATTGGCTTTTGTTGCGAATCTTCGAATGAATCGTTTTGAAAGGAAGTTCGAAAATAAACAAACAACACTCGAGTTGTGCAGTAGTTAAATACAATGCGATCCGCAGTTGACAATCAAGTTGTCAGCCCCAAATTAGCCCTCCTTGATGGGATCACGCATTTTACGCGTCCAATCATTAGCCACATCAAGTTTTGTTGAATTGCATCTCCATTGTTAATTGAATTTCAATTGGTTTCTTAATTATAAAAATCAAATCAAATTCATAAAATAAAATTATTTCTTGTTAAAAAATAGTTACAACGATACGTAATCAACCAATCATTTACGATTATTATATGTGGGTATCGATCTTTCGAATAATTGATATTTTTGCAAAATTATTCCTGTTGTATTTAGATTGGATTTCAATTCTTTTAATTCTCTTATTATTTGAATATATGAATGAGAGACAGATTATAGTAAAACTCCACCATATAACCACCAACTAGTTAACTACCGGACAATAGGCTCTAAAAATGTAGTAAAAGTGCAACGCGTGACAGCACGATACGGATGTGGTGTAACATTTACTTTCGTGAATATGAAATTTTTTATGGTAAAATCAAGGAAGATACAGTATTAATAATTACCAAGTACTACTAACCAATTTTGATATATATCTTTTTTTGTAGCACGAAAGTAATCTTAAAATTTTTAAAAATATTCGATAATAAAAAAATTAGACATTTATTTTTATCAGAATTTTAATTATTTTTAATTTGTATTGTAAAAATTCATATATACTTATGCATATTTTTTATTCTTTATTAATATATTTATATATTAAATAGAATTTATATAACAAAAAATCTCAATTCTCAAGCTCCTTGCATCAATTCCAGTGTTTTTGAAAACAAATTGTATTATATATTCTGCATCTATTATCCTACTTCAAATCACCGGGGGTGATCATCACCGTTGGCCGGAATTATCAATTATTACCGGCACTATATTTTTTTAATGCTGGTCGATCGTCATAATTTCAGTCACCAGTGATCATCATCCCCGGTGATACAGTAGTTAAAAAATTCTAATGGAAAAATTCTTAAAAATACAATACCGTAACTTCTTTTATTACAGTATTATATTACCATATAGTTCTAATAATAAGCATCCTTTTTTGCATATACATGTATATTACTAGGTTACATATTTAGAAAATTAATTATATAATATTATTAATTAATTATTATTATTATTATTGTATTCTATTAATACATTTTTTATATTTACAGTCAACTCTCTATAAATGCACCCTCTATAAATGCACACCCTCTATAAATGCACCTTTTATCTAGTCTCAACTTGGACCTTAATGCTAAATGCATGGTTTATATATATATATATTCTATAAATGCCTTTATAAAAAAATTTTATATAGTTTACTTATAAAATTTTTGTATTACCTTAATTTTAGATTAATATCATATAGATTTATAAGTATTCTATGAATGCATACCTCTTTAAATGCACTCTTAATCTTTTATATCTGATCCTAAGAGAGGTGCATTTATAGAGTTGACTGTAATATATTTCTTTAGGATCTGAATAGTCTAATATAATGGTCATAATGGATTTTTGTTCAAAAACATCCCTTTTTACTAAAACTCAAAAAATTATTTTTTATAAATATATCAGCATCCAGTAATTCAATTTTGATGAACTTTTTTTATTTTGTAACTCTCATTTAGCTTTATAATTTAAAAAATAATTCACTAAAATTAGACCACTAAGTGCCAAAATATATACAAAAAATGAGATGGCCAAAATGTAAAAATTTTATTTTATAATATACATAATGCGTATGATACTATTATACAGATTAAAAATATACTGTAAAAAAAATTTTTTTATTATTTATTTATTGAATTAACTAGATACATCAAAGTTGTCAGTTTCATTATCATTAAAACTTTCTTCTTCACTTTCACTACTATTACATCTATTTTTATTATCACTCTCTACATTTTCATCTGAAGTTTGAATTTCATCTATACTTCTCCCATCTATATTTTCTCTATTTAACAAAATATTATTATTCAACTCATTTATAAGCCCCTTCTATTCTAGCATTTTTTGTAGCATTTGTAATTTATAATTACTAAAAATATGTCAGCTCTCAACCAGTTTCGTTTTTTATCATAAATATATGCAAAGGCTGATCAATTTCTTTCAAATGCAGCAAATGATATTAGAATAGATAGAACTTTTTTTACTACTTGAGTAAGTTCAGGTGCGAATAATTAAAATTTTCACACCACCAAGTTATAGAATTAACTTTACTGGCAGTTTCCCATGTAAGCTTATTCACAAAAACTCTATTTTTTCTTTATAATTTAAGATTTGAATTCAAATAATTACTGCATTATCTGAATAATACTTTTGGATAAATTGTAAAATTATATTCATTGAATAAAAAGTAAGACAATATCTGTAAAATGATGGATCAAGTAGGTGCGCAACTTCCATAACTGGGTGGTAAATACTTTTCTACCTTTTTTCAATAATATTTTAATATTATTTTCCATTATATCGAATACATAAACTTGAGAAAATTTAATTTTTATTAGTAATTAATTTTTAATTATATTTATTAAAGAAAAAAAATAATATTTTACCTGATAATTCTAATTGATTATAATACCAATCTACTATAGGATCCCGCTTACTTCTAATAAAGGTCTCTGAGAAAAATTTCAAATTTACTAGTAATTTTACTTTACTTCAATTCTTAATATTATTGGTTAATTGATTTAAAAAAAAAAATCATAATAATGCAGTATAACTAAAATTGCTTGCCGAAACCTAAGGGTTTAGGCAAGATGGCGTTTTGCCAAAAAGTGAAATTCTGCCAAAATTATATTAAAGTTATATTAAAAACCTGGTAAAACTCTGGAAAAAGGCGAAACTGCTGAAACTTATTATAAATGCTGAAACTGCTGAAACTCTGCCGAAACTATAATAAATCTATAGTAAAATTTTGACAAAACTAATCGTAGAATTTTGAAGAGGTTTAGACAAGCAACCTTAAGTATAACATTTTCTTTTTTAGATGTAATTTATCTATTTATAGTAGGATCATCAAAATTTTTTTCTTAGTAATTTTACCTTAGAGTTACAGTGACTTTTATTATAAGTAAGCGGGATTCTTTTACTACTTTAAATAAACAAGACGTCAGTATCTGATTTAAATATAGAAATTCCAATAACAAGTTTATTAAGAACTTAGCAAATAAGGTTGCTTGCCAAAACCTCTCCAAAATCCTGCGATAAATTTCGGCAAGATTTTACTATATGTTTACTATAGTTTCGGCAGGGTTTCGGCAGTTTCGGCAAATGGGGGTT
>QZLH01000436.1:68155-90345 GCA_003833135.1 Oehlia diaphana | reverse complement strand
GATAGATTGGGCCTGTGCACTCGCATTACTCTTCATTTCTTTGTTATGAAAAAAAATTTTTTTTTTAAGTGTGGCTTAGCAATTAAGATGGTAATTAGTAGTACGAATGATGTATTTTTAATGTACAAAGTTTAACTTGATTTGGGTTTAAATTGGCCGATCTGTGTGACTTTTAATTTTGCCGATTATTGTCCAAAGACTTTTGCACCAGACTGTATCATGAGTATTTATCATGAAAAAAGTGAAATAACTGTTACACAATTTTTCGGACCGTGTTTGACTAAGTGGAAAGGGTGGAAAGGGACAATCAGTGTAATCAACACAAGTTAATTTAGTATTGTACTACCAACTTAATGTTCTTTGCGTTATTGTTTCTTTTTTAGTATATAGGCTTCGGTATATCACTGAGCGGACTATCTTGTAAAAAGAGAATACACCGAATAAATAGCATCGCTATGTAGCAGGTTATAACTTGTATTTTCTATTTTTTTGCATATGATCAATAAGGCAATGTATTATTTTTTCTTTATTTTGTAGCTTGATAAATACATGCGCAGTAATGTTATGGTAATACGTCACATGTATTACAGGTTGCGCGAAATAATTTATTCCCGCATATTCTCATTAAAAAAAAGCCCTTGATGATCTATTACATATGGATAGCGTTAAATTCTTTATTGTTAAATTAAGGAGAGGTGGGTTGATCAGATTTTCGTAATGAGATCATTTCCCCCCAAAAGCTTATTCCTGCGAATTATATAGAAAGGAGATGCCCCGGTTAGTAAATCTTTTTATCCACCTTGTGCAAATATAAGCAATAATCAAGCTAAAAATCAAACGAAAATTCTAATAAAATTTAAACCTACCATTATTTTGATCATTATTAGCTTCTTGAAACATGTCATCACGATGATAATCGATTTTCTCATCTCTTTAGATGTCCCAAAATAAAATGGACATATTACTCCTCTTGTTATATATCGGTGTTCCCTCTTCTTTGATAGCATCATATGTTTCTCTCAACTCAATTCTAAAATTTAAAAAAATCAATAAAGTTGGGAACTGTTGATTTTCACGTGACCGCGACTATTTTTATTAAATAAGAATTTCACAAATTTTAATCTAACTTTTATAAAAGTATATATTGTCATACCGATAAGTATAGTAAGTTATGATACTAAGTCTAGAGATGCAGTTGGAACTCGATCACATTGGGATGAGCCGTATCACAACCGAGTTATAACTAGTTATAACTCTTTACTTTAAGATACGGCAAATCCGCCGTAACTGGTATATGTGCCGTAATTGGTATATGGTCACTATAACTTGTGTTAAAATTTAAATTTTCTTAAAAACACATTTACATACTTTATTTTATACTTTATAATATATCATATCATTCTAATTATTCATTCTTTTTCTCCTTCATTACTAATAAAATTATAGTTCCATGAAATTTATAATCAAAGAAGTTATTTAAATCAGTATGGATTATGGAAACTTTAAATTTTATAACAAATTCGGAGAGATACCGTTAAGCTATGTATAGTATTAAACTATTTTATGCTATCTACTTAGACTATTTATACTCTACGTCGTCATTGGCCACAGTAAAAGTTACGGCATTAATAACATTCGTTGAAACATCATTTATTTATTCATTAAAAAAATTTATTTGACTACTAGTAACGTAATTAATTATATATTGAATATACAGTATTAGCAAATCTTCTTACATAAAAGTATAAATAAATAATATTGGACACTCAAAGTAATTCTTGATATATTTTATTAATTATAATTAAATAGTATAAGGGTTTTTTCCATTTTTATTAATGATACTATTGGATTTGATTTTAAATCCATTTTAAAATCCGGTTATTTCCATTTTTTATGTGCACTACAAAGATTTACATAGTTAGTTACAAGCAGATAATATTAAACGTGTATCACAAAAACCATTATTTTACCTATAAAATAATTTAACATCCTTCCCAGCTAATAAGTATACGACCTTGAGATTCATCACCGATCACCTAAACAATTTTTAAATTAGAGCTAATGTAAATTGGAAGCTATTGAAAGTAATTTCTTATTTCTTACATTAAAAGCAGCTGGTGATAGGTCAATGTCACCAAATTTACAAATAGGGCACTAATAATCAAGGATAATAAACCAATAATTTATTAAAAGTAATCAATTAAAAAATAATTAAAATTTCTTTCATACCTTATCCATAATTTTGACTTTGACGTTTCCTTTTGGACCAGTTATTTTAACGCACATACCACATATAGGTGCATTATTTGGATTAAGGTTCTCACCAAATTGTTGAGCGTTCTTAGGTTTTGTCATTTAGATTAAAAAAAAGAATTTGATTTACGGATTTCATTTACAGACGCTAGTAATACATGTTGAACAACAACAATACATACCATTGCTCCAACAAATTCGTCAGCTGTGTTTAGTTCACCACACGCTCCCACTCCTATACCAGGATCTAATGATTAAATTTAAATAATTTAAAATTTCAAAGATCATACAAATAAAAAAAAAACGTTAATTTTTCTTAAGTTTTTCTCACCATAATATGTTCCGTCTCCTGTTCCATTCATTTGAAGTCCAGGCTTTCCTATATCTGGTGAGACGTTTCCATTCTTTGAACCGTTAGTATCAGTTGAATCGAGATTATTGTTTCTAGAACCAAAATTTCCCGTGGCAGCAAGAATGATTATAATTAATATTATTATAAAAAATATTATTAAAGATATGATTATTGGTAATTTATATTTATTAATATAAGGATATCTATTTTTTAACCATTGTTTAAATTTTACTATAAAATTTTCTTTTTCAGGTAGTTGTTGTTCCGGTAAATTTGGTAAAGCTTTATCTATTGTTAGTAACACATTCTTTCTTTGAAAATTTATGGATTTTCTTGGTGGTGGAGGACCATCACCTTCCCATTCTTCTTCAACAATTTCAATAAATTCATCCTTCTCATCATCATAGATAGTATATCTATGCACTTTAAATTGTGAATGTGCTTTTTTTTCTTCTGAACGAGTCAAGAATGAAAGTGATCTTTGTAATATTGAATTTCTTTTATTCAATGAATTTGAAGATAATGAATTTAAATCGTCCACATTTGTTATGGTAACTGAGGTCTTTTTTGGTATATCAAATGTTTCCTTTTTCGTCGTTGACTGTAATAAATCAATTAAAATTAAATTTGATTGTTCTTCTTCATCTCCTTCACCACCATCCAACGGAGTCCCATTTACTGAAGAATTTGATAAATTTTTTGTAATAACTGAATTAGTGGGTAAGGTTTCTTTTAAATAAAAGGAACTTGCCGTTATGGCTACGTCAGGTTTTTTAATAGAACTTGACTCCCTTTTTTGCAAACTTTCCATTTAACTTGTATATGAAGGGAAGAATCTATTGGCTGAAAGAAAAAAAAAAAATAATTGTTTTTTAATGGAAAGTTTTTATTTTTTCAAAATTTTCGTTTATCTTCAATTTAACGAATTCTAATACATTACACCGAATTTATTTTACCAAATAAAATGAATTTCATTGTACATTAATTGTCACATTGTGGTTTATTAAGTAACACATTTTGGTCACCAATCGAACCAATCAATCTCTTGTGTCGTATAAAATGATCACTTAAAAAAAAATATGAAACCAAACTTTAAAGGTTAAAAATAAAAAAGATCAACTATTGCTTGTATGATGATCGCCTAGAAACCCAGAATAGAAAAATCGTCGTTTATCAAAACTAAATATGTAAAATTTATATATTACCATAAATCTTGAGTTTAACAATATCATGTTTTACTTTTTTTTCATCTTTTTTTCATATCCAATATAATACAAAGTGCCGAGTAACTGTTTTATCAGGTTTAGTAACTGGTTATGCTAACATTAATCACCAATTAGTAAATGTCTGATAACGAAGGATATACTGCACGGTACATACTTTCTTGATAACTGTCTTCGCAAATTTTTTACGTTACGCCTAGAATCCTAGAGCATCCTGAGTAATAACTTCTCACTAGAAAAAAATATGTATATATATATATATATATATATATCCGATATTCCTAAAATTTTTTGTAGTTAACGATAGTATCAAATATGATTGTCGATTTGTATGATTCATTAATATAAGTACAATTAATATTAAAAATATATTTTGTGTCATTAATTTTTTATAATTTGGATTCTTAGATGAGAGATATAGTTTGTTGGCTAGAAGCGCGGCTGACACTCTCAACTGGCCATTTGTTCAACTTATGCAGCCAACTACATACGGTAATTACACGAAATTATGATTTGTTGAACATATGTATAATAAGAGTATGAGAAGCCATTTAAAGGCATATGTTAGTATCACATGATGACAAACCAAATTTTTTTTAAAAATGTGAATTATTAAATTTTATAATCATAACTTCTCATATATATGATGGTATAAATTTTATTACAAGTATCGTCCGTAAAAACCATATGAATATTTTCTGGCATCTCTCGGTAAATATAAATGATTAACCAATATAACACATCTGCAGGTTATCACACGCATTGGATGTTTATCATACATTTTTGTTTCATTATAAAATGTTTGTGCAACCTTAATAAGTATATCGGCCAATTTTTGGAATTCTAATCAATCAACCCACGGTAGCAGGTGCGGCATATATTTAGTCGGTGATCTACATATATCTTTATACCAAAAAAGGAAAGGCCTAGACCGGTCTATGGGCAAATGAGGTGTGTCAGGTGCGTTGATTCCAAAAATCGGCCCATATGGACAATTTATAAGTACGACAATTTTCTATCGGTTTTTTAACTATCTATTTATTCATTTATTTTTTTTTTTTAAAAAAAAAAAAATCTCGACGAAATTTTAGAAAAAAAAAAAAATGGTACAACTTGACGCAGATAGTCTTAACGAAATATTTGAATATTTAGAAGAAGATAAAGAAACTTTACGTTCATGTTTATTAGTAAATCGTTTTTGGGGAGAAATTTCCGTTAGAATTTTATGGAAAATTATACGAAATTATGAAACAATAATCGCATGTCTTCCAAATGAATCAAGAGAAGTTTTATATAAAAATGGAATTAATATTTTAACAACCAAAATTCCAATATATAATTATATAACATTTATTAAAAAACTTTCAATTTATACAATTGATGAAATGATTAAAAATATTCTTAAAAATTATCAAACAGTTACACCACAAAGTTTAAATTATATAAAATTTATTATATTACAAGAATTATATAAATTATTTATGAAAAGAATTTCATGCTTAAAAAAGTTACATTTTTATTCATATAGAATTATTGATATTCCAAATATAACATTTATTTTATATCCTGGTGCAATAAATTGTTTAAAAAATCTCACAGAATTAAGTTGTCGTTCAGATATTTATCCAGAATTTTTTTATCAATTATCTCAAATATGTCATAATATACAACATTTGGATATAACATTTAAAGAAGTTAATTATCAGATTTAATTTCTGTTCAAAAAAATTTAAAATATTTGGATATAATGCAATATTATGAATGTAGAAATTTATCAAATATTATTCCTTCATTAAAAAAACTTCCTAATACTTTAATTAAATTTGAACTTTATGGTTATATTATACCATTATCATTTATTACTAAATTTACAAATTTACAAGAACTTGTATTATTATATTCTTGTGATTTTGATGAATCTAATGATCCTTTTGAAGATTTTAATGAATTACAACATGTTACATTTTCACAATTACAAATTTTAAGATTTGAAGATGCTTCTCCTAAAACTGATTTATTAATTAAATTTTTAGAAAATAATGGAAAATTTTTAAAAGAATTTCATGTAGAAAGTGATAATAATTTATTAAATTTAGCTATAGCTAAATATTGTTTTAATCTTAAAATTTTTTCTATATTAATTTTAAGTTATGAAAATTATGAATTAGAATCATTAAAAGAAATTTTTAATAATTGTCAAAATTTAGAAAGTATTAAAGTTAAATGTGAAGGTGAATATGAAAAAGAATTATTAGATGTTATTTCAGAATATTCCCCAAATAATTTTTCTGAATTAGGATTATATTATTCTTATGATGCAAAATCAAAATTACTCCCGGAAGCATTTGAAACTTTTTTTGTAAATTGGAAGAATCGTACTTCATTAAAATCGATTTCTTTAATTATAGATAGTTATTCTGGTAAAAATATTTTTGATAATTATGAAGAAATAATGAAAGTAATTGAAAAATATATTAAATTAGGTGTTATTAAGAAATTTATAATTGATTAGTAAGTTGATAATAGTTTATTAATATACCGTACAATAGGTGTTTATATTATATCTATTTTTTTTTTAATCTTTAAAAAGATAATCAACATAATTATATTATAAATTCTAGATTCTAAGATTTAAGATTACTCATTTTTTGCGGAATGAAAATGTTTGGTACACAAAAAAATGAATTAGTATTTTTTCTGAATCAAAACAATGAAATTTGAATCATATTCACATTTAATTTACACAAATACAAACATACTATATAGATATCTTTATTTCATTAATAAGCCTAATAATAATGTGCTAATGATTCTTTTATTTCTTTTTAAGGGAAAATAAATGACGAAATTTGATCTTTTAATTAACGCTTTCCGTCAATTAATTTTATTGGATTAATGCGGTTAATAACCTAATTAAAAAAGTTTATATAAACACCTTTATATAAGTTCTGATGAGAGGGAAAACTGTCGGGGCCGCGAATATTGCGCGAATTTATAAGAATAAACTATGGGTGACAATTGAAATGACATAAAATGTTTTTTTTATTAGGGTATTTACAGCAAATTTTAATCTTGCATTCAATATACATAATAAATGAGAAAAGTCAAGTATAGAAGTATAACATCATTTGCTTATCATGCAGCCTGATTTTATCCCTCCTTATAACAATGGGTCCACCTTTGCTTTCCTTTGTTCATCTACATTATTTTTTTCCTTTAACTTCTGTCTCATGTTCACTCATAATTGTGGATTACTTTTTAAATCATTATTTTCTTTCTCATTCCCTGTTTTTATCTTCTCCATTTTCTGCTCTTCCACATTTTTTCTTTCCTCGGTCTTCGCCTTTTGCTCATCCGTAACATTAATCTCCGTTTTCTGTTCATCCACATTTTCAATATCCGTTCCTTCTATATTTTTTCTTTCCTCGGTCTTCGCCTTTTGCTCATCCGTAACATTAATCTCCGTTTTCTGTTCATCCACATTTTTAATGTCCGTTTCTTTCTCGTACCAATGAGTCTCTGTCTCCTTTTCAAACTTGTCATAGTAATATTTATCAAATGGTTTATCCAGTGGGCGTTCTTTGATTTCACCATCCTTAACTTTATATTTTGCTGTGGGATCCTTATTAATCGAATAAGAATCGATAAATAAACATCCGGCCTCATCTTTACGCGGCAATCTGATTGTTCCTCTAGCAAATGGGTTATTACTATCAACATCATCTAAACCCGGCCCATTCTGGTTTGGATCAGATACCGGATCTTCATAAAGCTCCACGTTAAATTTACGTCCTTCTTGAAAGAAGAATGAACTTCCATGCCTTTTGATTTCTGGAAATGGTTGCATTGTAGATTCATAATAATCAGTAATGTGAGCAATGACACCTTTTTCTCTCTGGCTTTGTGTTAAAATGCCTTGAGTGAGTTTTAGTTCAACACAATCGGCTGAAAGTTGAATAGATGGATATTTGAGAAGTATGTGGTCAATATGTAATTGTTGTTCTGTGCCATAAATATAAAATGGCATACGATCTCTTGGATAGTTATCATCTTGGAATACTGTGGCCAGATGGCGTTTCTTTAGCACTTTAACGCCAGTTACTTTAAAATTTTCAATAAAGGAAATGGGTTGACTGGAAAACAAAGAAATTTCAATTAAAAAAGTAATATTAAGAGAAAACCAAATAATGTATTTTAAGTTACACACTCATTCGAATCAAATCCCTTGTAGATAACTCCTTCAAAAGAATTTCCATTACATACAATTTCTTCTAGTGTCATTTTATTTTTATTACCAAGGAAATACACACGTGATGGATGTTCCATGCGAGCTTTCTTATAGGCCTCCTTTATCTTTACTGGCAGTTCTGCTGTGAATATCACCTGCTGACGGTGGTTTTCCATTTGGAACATTGGCAAATGCGTGAAATAAAGTTTATCGGTACCTTGTATCACAAACGCATGTTCGTCTGGTTCAATCGTATTACGATAAACTAAAAGCTATAGTATATTTATTAGCGCATCATATATATAAAAAAAATATAAAATATCGTTATTTACAATTACATGCTAACCAAAAAGTTTTATCGCATATTTAACGATGCTATTAAAAATGAACGTAGTTGTATAAATATTAAAGGTCAAAATTACCTTAGCAAGATCCTGTAATGTGCTTTGAAACTTTTTCATAAGTTCATTGAGGAAATCAAATTCGGTGACCCAAGGTGACATGACAACGTTAATTAATACATAGAGGTCCTGGTCGCCTTTTAGGCCAAGACGCTTCTTGAAATTTTTCAGGCAATTACCATAATTTTCCTTCTTGAATTTTGTTGAAGTCAAAATTAAAAATTTTTTCTCATTTGTGCCCTTGGAGCTAGTGAGTGAAAATTTTTCATATAAGCGTTGGTTGAGGTAATTTGCTTCATTAATATCTTCGTTCAATTTAAGGACCTCCTTGCCGTTTTCTTTAACTTTCAACTTAAAGTTACATGCGAAGGTATTGATCATGAGATCAGACCCAAGATTCTTTATAAGATCCATGGCAGGATCACACTTTATAATCTCACGATTTGGTTTCTCAACAATTAATGTACGGATGAGATGTTTTTCTTCTTTTATTTCTTCTAGATTTGTTGGAAAACACTTTTCAGTAGGAAGCATGTTAAATGGGATAACAATAAAGTTATCGTCATTGGTTGACATGGTGGCCCAATGACAATAAAGCTATATAATATAAGATCATGAATAAGGGTAAAAACTTTAATATATTCGATTCAATATAAAGCATTATAATATAATAGTCACCTTTATGCTAGAAAAACTCGCCTGTCCCAACAATAATCCATAACCTTTCTGATGGAGACCAATTATATCATGAGAAAGCCAAGTAGCTACTGCAGCTGCAGCTGATTTGCTAAATAGATAGTTAAGTACATAAAGACGTACATTATTATAAAAAAAAAAAGAGATAATATCCATGATTTCGTCCTTAATACTCACCTCCCCTCCACACCGTAAATGCCAATACTTTCTTCTTCATTAGGCCGAACTATAACCGGACTCTTCCATGTATTTAAATATCTCATATGTCGATTACGATAACATAAACTACCAGCTGGGTAAGGAACGTAACCGCTCTTGTGAGGGTCAACAGTGACAGAGTCGCAATGTTTCAAACTTTCTAGATGTCTTTTGGTATAAGACTTAAGTGCCAGCATAGGTACGAATGAATCACGACTTTCTTCATGGCCCTCTAAACGATCGCCAGATTTCGAGCCGATAGGTGGTTTTACAAGCATAGAACGGAAATAGCCACCCCATGCAGCATCTGCATGAATGACGAAACTGAGTCCATAACGTTCATACTTTTTTCGAAGCTTTATAATATCATCCAAAGGATCACAGGCACCATGTTCTGTTGATCCCATAATTGCTACAACAGCATAGATAGCCTGTTTATCTTTGACACATTTTTCAAGTAACTTTTCAAGTTTCTTCAAATTCATGCGTGCATCATTGTCTACAGGTACCGGTATCAGATTTCTTGAACCAATTCCTGTAATAGCTTTAAATATATGTTAGTTTAGTAGATATTTCTATTATAATCTATATTATATTTATCAAATTGAATTTATTTTTCGTTTTGATAATAAACAAACTTTTCTAAATCAATGACTGTTAAATTGAATATATTGACAAGTTTTTTTTCCCTTCAAAAGAGAGATTTAAATTTTGATTCTAATCCCTAATTCTTATAAATAATGTAGAAGAAATTGCAAATTTGTCCTGCAAATAAAATAAATTAAATAATTTACTTACCACAACCTTTAGGCCATGAATAATGCATGGTCGCACTTGCAAAGTATAAAGTAGATTTTTCAATCCCAAACTTTTTCTCCAGGTATTCCTTGCCAATAGTTTGGATGATGTAGTCATTAAGCGCATTCTGCAAAAAATCTGGTGACATTCCATATTCTTTACTTAAACGGTCAGGGATATCAAGTATCGTTGTTGGTTTGAGATTAAGCAATTCCCAGGTTGAACAATCTTTGAGGAGTTTTATTTTTCCGTCTGCTAATTCAACTTTGAAGCTTGGACCAATGAAGGATAGAGAACCATCATCGACAGCCAGGCGGAGGGAGAGTGGATAAAATTTGAGGTTACGTGCTGTTCATGTGATAAAAATATTGTAAGATTAAGCAACTGCAATATAGATTATTAGTTAATGATACTTTACCTGCCCTGTGTGGATAAACAGACATGCAAAATATATTTTTATTTTTAGCATATGTTTGCCAATATAATAAATTTATTCATGATTTCAAAAAACTTTATGTATCAATACTGTATGTCATACCAAATAGATTCCAAATTTGCTACTGAACCGTCGCAGGTGATATGACCCCATCCTTGGATCTTGGGAAGGATTTTGGGCATTTTCTCTAAATCTGGATCCCAGTTTTCATCGTCTTTTGGTTCCCATTGAACATTAAAACCAAGCATTTCACATAGCTGCTTCCCGGCAAATATTTCAAGCCAAGTGGTCAACGGAGATGACTCAATAGCCACGTTATTCTGGTTATATTGCAGAGCAGCTATATAGCCAAGGTGGCCTGGCATAGTTGGTTCCATGCTCATATGACCCATATAACGTGGCGACCAGAATGGTGTCGTCTTCCGTGCTAGCTCTTTGGAAAGGAGAGTAAGTTGTTCCGAGAGGTTATTCATATTTTTCTCGTACTCGACCGACTTTTTCATTTGTTCCGTGATGAATTGGGGGTCATGTGGGAAATAGCCTTGCCTTGCTTTCTTATGCTCATCGACTATCATATCATAAAATCTGCGAATCCAATGGTTGTTTTCGGCATGTGGGCCGTAGAACCAAGAAGCAACAGCATTGTTTTCATGGTCAAAGGGATCCGCCATTGTTTTTGTGCATTATGATGAATAAGAAAAAAATTTTGGACATATTATATGGTTTTTATTGTAACACAAGTTTTTTTACTCGCAAAGATTGTTCATTTTTTCAAAATATTGATCTAATCAGAAAATCTAGAATCTAATCTAATCATATCGGTATTGTAATTCCGCAATTCCGCATAACCCAAAAAGGAGCTAATCAATGTTAAAAATTGACAATCAAAATTAGCCAAACCCAGCCGATCAATTCCGTAAAAAGAAAGAACTGAAAGAAAAAGTTCACGGTAAATGATTATGTAACAACTTCCTTTGAATTTGTTTTGATACGGAATTTATTTCCGAGTTATATCAACAAATAGATTCTTTTTTATTTCTTTGAAAGATAAAATGGTACCTAATTTATATTCAAAATCTAATAATATTTTTCTCCTTTTAGTAATAATAAAAGAAAGTTATTTTTGTACAATCTTTCCATTATTTTGGAAATATTTCTGGATGTGCAATCCTTTCGTGATATAGATTATTAAATTCGTAATAATTTCTAATTAAATGTTTTAATATCATTTACAATACTTCTTTCATTTAGATACTCATTAACAACACTTTCTAAATATTTAGAAGACTGAATTTTTTCAAATGTATCTAATTCCAACTTTTGGAATTAAAGTTTAAAATTTGTAACAAATGTCTATCGACAACTTAATTTGAGAGAATTTTTAGACAAACTTTCGCTTTGAAAGCTACATTTGGGATATTTATTTATCTTTTCTTACAAAGAAAAAAAATCAAACTTTCTGCAAATTATTCCAAACTTCACGTGGCTTAAGCTGAGGCTTAAGAAAAGTATGTATAGTTCGTGTTAACTTGAAAGTCAGTTCATAAGGAAATAAAAGTTTGTGTAGCGCCAATGATTTTAGTTCAATCCTAAAAATCCTAAATCACTTTCCACCAATTGCGTGCGATCCTATATTCTTTTTTTATTAGGTTTAGACTCGAACTTTGAATTTAACCCGATGTGTAAACATTGTTTAATATCCGGGGGCAATAAAAAATTGTGTGCGACATCGTTCCGTCACATCACTTATTACATCATCGCATTTTAATAAAAACGAACGTTTTATCGTAAAAAAAAAAAAAATGTTTTCAAAAATTATCGCATATTTATTTCTTTATTATTTTGTATATAAAACTTCATTACCACCAAATCCGTCGCCGAAATTAACGAAAATTAAAAAATTTTCTTTATCAGAAATACTATTAGTATACTTTCTTCCATATCCATTTATAATCCTTTGGTCATTATGTACATTATGTTATATTTACATTATGTATCAACAAGAACATAATAATGTTGTTATTATAAATGTTCGATTTAGCGAATGGTCATTTTATGATATCGTATTTTATATATTGAACATTTTCGGGTGTTTTATAAGATTATGGTGCTTTCGCACATTGAAAGAATTTTTTACGTTTAATGTTACCATTCTCAAAAATCATAGATTAATCGATACAGGTCCTTATGCTTTAGTAATTCATCCTTCAGTAAGTTATATTTTTAAGTGGTTTAATAATAATGTAATTTTTACTAATATTTTTGTATATTGTTATTTTTTTTTTTAGTATACTGGAGTTATTTTAATGACACTTAACGTGTTGTATATGATTTATCAACTTCATTATTATATTCCTATTTATTCTCCGGTCGATTTTTCACCTTTCATATTTAATTGGTATTATTATACTTTATTTATTTTCTTATATGTTTATCTAGGAACACAAAGAATTTTAAATGAAGAGAATTTGTTAAAACAAAAATTTGGAAGAGAATGGGATTTATATTCAAAAAAAAGAAAAAGACTTATTCCTTATTTAATTTAACCTGTTAGTATATTTAAAACCGATGAAGGCTATGAAGGTGGTGATGAAGGTGGTAAAGATGGTGGTGAAGGTAGTTGAGAAGTGATATTATAACCACAATCAAAAACCAGCACGTTACCCATATCATGAAATGACACAAATTTATCGAACCCTTAAAACACAAAATTTCACTTTTGTAAATTTAAAATGTTTCTTTTTATTTGTTAAATATACATATACTATTCTAGTAATATTTTAGTAAAATATAAATAATAAAATATACAAAAAAAATCCTATTTAATTTGTTATAAATAAAAGAAATAGTTAAATCACAATATGATCTCTAATTGTCAATAATAACTAGAACTCTGATTCTGCAAGGTACGTCCAAAATTTGTTCTTTTCTATATCATTCTTTAGTATCTTCTGATTTGACATCATTTATTTTAGAGGGATCTTCAAAAATATTTTGAATATATAATGATTTGATTTGATCTTGACGTATAGTTTTCTTCCTTCTAATCGTTCCAGTAGTTTTTTCATGAGTATCATGAATATTATTATATTCATTTTGTGATAAAATAAAATCTAATTTATCACCAAATAGTTCAAAATCTGATTTTATGTTATTTTTTTTCAAAATTCCGATCAATTTAAATTTGAAATAAGCATATTTTTCGGATTTTGCTGGTTTATATTCATTTTTAAAATCACTCTTAATAAATTTAATCTTAATATCTAAAATATTTGTTAATGATTGATTCGTTTGATTAGAAAATCTACCGAAAGCTCTTAAATATTCCCCATCTAAAATTAATTTCAATTGCTTAATTCGAGATGCACTATTAATATTAATTAATGAATCATTGGAATATTGTAATAATATTTTTAATTTAGCAAAAACACTTATCATCCAATCAACTGAATTTGCTGATATATTAGTTTCTTTGGAATGTTTAATAAATTCACAAAAATTTGTAAATAATTCCATATGTGATAATAAAATATCCGAAGTAATGTCTTTATTCGTCTCTTTTGTTCCAGTTAATCCAATTACTTCTACCGTTAAATCAACTTCAATCAAATTCTTATATATCTCCAAAATTTCAGGATCTTTGTTTGTATCAAATAATTTTTGTAATCTTTCCAATTTTTTCGTAAATGAAACACAAGATAATAATCCAATCTTATTAGATTCATTATAATCAGTTATACTTTCAGTAAAATTATAATATAATAAATGTTGTTTAGTTCTACTGGCAGTTTTACATAATATCACTTGATCACTAGATCTATCGTTACCCATCATTGATACGAGAACATAACGATGTCCAGGATAATTTTTTTGTAAAGATTTTGATAATTTTTTTAATTTCTTTTCTTTATAAGATTCTTCTGATCTAAACAAATTAAATGAACTAGGTCTTAATCGAGTTTGAACGTTTTCTATTTTTGCTGATTTTACAGGTTGTTTAACAACATCCCTCTCCATAACAGCCGCATGTTTAATAATACCTTTTTGTTGTACATAAGATTTGATTTTTGATACCATTGATGAACTTGGTTGATCATTAGATATTTCCATCATTTCTTTTGGAATAAATAAATTTTCTACTCTTTTATCATCAATTATTGCTCCAGCGATAAAAAATTTAATATTAAAATTATTAACCGCTTGATAGAAATGAAATGGATCTAAATAATCTAAAGTTTGTTTAATATCAATTCCTTCTTTTTCTTCTTCATCATCATCTAATTCATCATTAAGTATAACTATAGATTTTCCGGAAATATCTTCAATAACACCAGATTCAATTAAATCAAAATGTCCTTCCCTTTTAATATCCCATAATGACATTGTTAATTCAAGTTGTTGACATAAATTCTTCCAATTATCAACATTCTTCTTTTTCGTTTTAGGACTAACCACTAATAAAAAGTCTGCATCCTTATTTGTTTTATAACTTGGGGAAACTTCAATACATTTGTTTCGAATTTCAATATCTGATCCTTTATCAGGATTTTCAATAGATCCAAGGCAAAGTGTTATAGAAAAGTTTACCTCAATAATCGTTGGATCTTCACTTGATAAAGTTCTAACCAATTCACAATACATTTCCCTTGATTGATTAGCATTTAAAACCGTGATTTCTTCTTCAAAAGTTGTTAAAGTTTGTCCCGTTTTGAATTTTAGACTATTACTTGGTGTCATGTCGTTAATCTTGACTTGAACTTTAATAATCCTTTTCGAATCAGATTCCGACCCAAAATTAATTTTACTAATATTATTTATTTTCCAAGAAATTCTAGTAAGATCCTTATAAGGAAAATCTCGTATTTTAGTATTAGGACAAATTTGAATTGGATATTGAATATTAAGTTGTTTTGGGAATGTAAAACTAGTTATTTCACGATTAATTCCAAACATGGTTGCTTTTAAATTTATCGTATCAAATAAATTTAAAGGTTTATCCTTCGAAGCACTATCTTGTTGATTGATTTGAAATTCCAAACAATGTTCATCCTCTTCTTTAATTGAATTTAATTCCACTTGTTTAGAATGTTCAATAGGTTTTGGTAATTTTAATTTATTATTATTAGGTAAAGAAATTAAAGTGGATTTTGAAAGATCAACGGTAACTTCAACATCATGACTTATTGGAGTTGGCATTCCACCAGTATTTTTAACTTTAATATTACGTATAATAATACGTGAACCGGGTTCAAATATTTCACTATCATCTTCTGGAATACAATCAAAATCTATTAAAGTAAATTCATATATTCTATTATAATCTTTTGTTGTAGAAGGAGTTTCCGTATTATCAATCACTCTATATAATTGATCCTCACATGTTTGTAAAATAGATTTTTCTATTAAATAAAGTAAATGAGTATCTTCTTTTGCTATTTCAATATCAATCTTTCCAGAAGGATAATTTTTACCACTTGGATATAAATGTATCAAACCAGTTAAATCTAATGAGAATGTATCATTAATTTGAATTATCCAACCATTTGTGTATTGTAAGGTACCTTTAATCGTAACATCACCAACTTTATTCGTTTCTGGCGTAGATAATAAAAGTTGAAAACTTCCAGGTTGAATAGAATCATTTGGTTGTATACCATCTAAAGTTAATCTTCCAACATTTAAATCAAATACCAAATCAAGATCTTTATATCCATCATCTGATGATAAAGGTAATAAATGAAAAGAATAAGATTGAATAGGTGAGAGTTTTCCCGGTGAATTCGTTGAACCCAATCGTAAATTTGAATGAAATTGGGTTTTTTCATTGATTATTACATTAGTATTTAATAATAAATAATTGTTTGCAGTTAAAGAATCTATTTCAGTCGTATATATAATATCATTCGTATTATCATCATGTAAAGAAGTTTCAATTAAACGACCCACTTCAGAATTTTTTCCAAATTCTATATTACTAATATTCTTAATCTTCCAAAATACACTATATTTCTCTTCATCTTCGGAAGGATGTCTAAAACTTAAATATTCACCAATTTGTATAGGATATTGAATCGTGATCCTTTGGTTTTCAAAATTATTAAAATCTGGTAAGACATGTTCAATAAAAGTAACAACAGCTTTAAATTTAAAACAATCACTAAGTTGTAAAGGAACCTTATTCTCAAAACCCCATTCATTATTCTTTATGGAAAATTTAAAAGTGGAATTTTCCAATTCATAAGTTGAATTATAAGCTATTGATTTTGATATAATAAAAAAGATCTCATCATTTGGAATAATATTTTCAGTAGGTAAAAGTTTGATTATTATATTATGATTATCAGGGGTTGGCATCTCTCCATCATTACGAATTCTTAATCCTTGAATGACACCTTTACTATTAGGTTCAAAAATTTGCATATCATTTTCAATGATCGGAATATAATAATCAACCCTTGGTTTAAATATTGTAGAATACGTATTAACTCTATTATAAGTTTGATTAATTGTTTGAAATTTCCACTCAATTATATTTGTTGTATCATCATATGTGTTGTTTAATAAAGCGAATAAATAAGAATCTTGTTCGGTCGTAACGATCGTTACATCACACATTTTTTGAGGATCTTTTTGAGTAATTGTAATATAATTATCCATATCAAATTTATAATAATGATCTAATAGTACAATATGACCATTAGTAAATTTGATGTTACCATTTATATGAACTTTACCAATATTAGTCGTATTAACATTCGCGTTTGATAATTGTAAATATATTGAACCCGTAAGATCTTGATAATCTGAATGATGATTAATATTAATACACTCATTTTTCGTCACGTTAAGTAATAAATGTTTATCCTCTGATGGTATTGGATTAATTATAAAACTACGAGTTTGAATAGGTTTAAGAACAGTAGGATGATAATTATTATTACCAATTTGTAAAGTTACAGTAAATTGATGAGTTTCATAACTATCAAGTTTAACTCGACTTGTAACTTGTAAAGTCACTCCCCCATTTAATAATTGAATTTCTTGACTATCGATTTCAATTCCATAAGATTCTCCTTTAGTTAATTTGGTCATAATCATTCTTCTACAACTTGAGTTACGACCAAAAGGGATTTTACTAATATTAGTAACGAACCAAAATACTTCATAATATAAATTATCAGGAGAACGTATGGCTATCACTTCACTTATATTGATAGGTTGTTGAATTAATAAATTAAGTTGATCGTTAACATTTAATATTTCTATAGGTCTTTCAATTTGTGACATGATCGCTCTAAATCCTCTTAAAATTACTTGTTGATATAATGGACTACCATCATTAATAGTATTTAACTCATTAATACTTATGATGATCCTCTGACTATTATCTAAATATTTTACATCATTCGGTAAAATATCATATGGAGCATATAAATGAGTTATATTATTTATCCATTCATTATTAAAACTATCAAGTTCTATTCTAATAGGTGTATATTTTGGTGTAGGACTCATTCCTATATTCCTAAATTTCATATTAATTATTTGAATTGTACTTCCAGGTTCGATAATTCCACTATCTCCTTGAACTTCATACAAAAATTCTGAAATTTCCAACCTAAAAGTATGATCAATTCTAGGTTCAAAAAAATTATTAAAATTTATAATACCATATTCTAATTTACCATTCTTTCCTTCATGTCCTCTATATAAATTTACATCCAATGTTTTTCCATCTTTACCATCTATTCCATCATTTCCTTGAAGAAATAATTCATTTCCTTTCCCTCCAAGTGCACCTTTACCGCCCTTACCACCTTTACCATGACTTCCAGGTAATCCTCCGTGTCCGCCTGTTAAATCACATTTACCAAGTAACATAAGTAAGTGAGCATCTTGTTCACTCGTAAGTACTTTAACATCTCCACCATTTCCACCGTCACCTCCATCACTTCCTCTTCCTCCATCACCCCCATTTCCTCCTGGTCCACCATCAGACGGTTCAGAATATTCCGTTGCATCAACTCCAGGAAATCCATCTCCTCCATATTGTCCATCCCCACCCTTTGCTCCATTTCCTCCATTACCACCTCTAGAAATAAAATTTATTAATCCCGTTGTACCAAGAATAAATTCACTTCCAATCTTAACACTTGGACGATTTTCATAAGTTATTTCACCTTCAATATAAATATGACCAGGTTCTCTTTGATTAGGTATACTTGATAATTTGACCATTATGTTACCACCTTTAAATCCTCTGCCTGCCGGTGTTGCATCTCTTCCTTTTGATCCATTTTCACCCATTTGTGGTGGATATTGTGAGAAACTTTCCCCATCGATCGCATCAATCCCATTATCCCCTATTGCTTCAAATATAGTATCAGACATTATGAATTAACTTGCTTTTGTATTGAAAGGCTTTTTTTTCGGTTCGACTCTATATTTATTTTTTGGGTATTTTATTATTAATATACCGACGTTTATTTTTTATCTAATTATCACATGTATTAAATATAAATATCTATTATGGTAGGTAGTTCTTTTAAAAAATAAAAAAATATAAAAAAAAAATCGACAAATATTTCTGTTATTATTTTTTCAAAAAAAAAATGAATGAAAAGAATGTATAAAATGTTGCAAAAAAATGATTATTGCATCTATTTATACCATTCATATCAATTAGATACCGGAATAAAGTTTTTTTTTGGTGATCATTTACCACAATTGTTATTATTGTGTAAAATTTTATTAAAATAAAATTAATTATTATTCAATATATGTACTTTTTAATATTAAATCAAGAATTTTTTCATGTGTCAAAATTTAAAAATAGATTTTCAAAGAATATTCGGTTTGTACAAAATTGGAATTTCATTTGTAAAGAATTTGATTTAGTAGTTGCCAATTCTGCCAAGAAATTTGATTTGTTAATCGTGAAAAAAAAATTCAAATAAGGAAATATGAACAGAAAAAAGAAATAATTGTTTCCAAAAAGGAAATATCTCATACATTTTGTTAATACACTTTTAGTTTACAAAGCCTTGACCCCTTCCTAAAAAGAATAACTTTATATTCTAGTTTGTAAAAAATAAAATTTCCATAATAATCCGCCCAAAACCTTGGCAACATTTTGACTATATACAAATTTGGTAAAACAATGATTGGATTATTAATCAATTAAAACCCAGCAAGTTTCACGGGTTGTAGATCCAATTTAAATTTGCATATTTTATTGCATCCACGTTCTATGGCGAATACAAATTTTATTGTTTTGGCCAAAAGTATTTTAACAAAATTGGACAAATTAAAGAATCATTATCATATCAACCCAAATAAATTTAAAAATCATTATTAAAATCAAACAACTTAGGAACAACACAAGATGCCAAAATTGACTGAAAAGACTTCTTGAGGTGCATTGCCTTGACAATCAAAAATTTTTATGTTCACTTGTGATAGAGAATTCCATAAGAGAATGCAATAATTCATCTTTCTTCCTGGGTTGAATATTTCAGTTATTCATTGATACCCATGGAATAACAAGTATAAATATAATAGAATTTTCCCAATAAGCTTTGACTGTTATACATCTCATACCTAGCAGCATACATATTATTAAATACTGTAGTGTAACTGTGCTAGTGGTGAATATAATAATATGATACCTTCCCGCTTTTCTATACTAATTTTTTCGCTATCTATATTATTATATATTTATGCTAATTACGTTTACTTCATGGGAAGTATATAAAAATAGATATAATTATGTTACGTTTAATAAAATCTTCATTACCCGAAATTTATCCACGGCTAAATTTTAAATTTATTGGTAATATCATTTAAATAATAAAGAGATTTTGTAAATAAAAATAAAATAAATATTCACCCAAAAGTTTTTTATGTATTATGAATATAGAATACGTACGAAAGGGTTGCACATTGATATAATTGTGGCACGTTCGTTACCACTTTTGTTTTCATTTTATATACTACAAAGAATCACTTGTCGGTTTGTACGACTCGGAAACAAATTTCCGATTGTTTTATTGTTTGTTTTACCGTTAGACAAATAAATGTTGTCACTCAATCATTAACTTTCAGTACATGCTTTTTATGAATTTTTGGCTAATTTTCTAATTATTATGATTATAAACATTGACAAACTACGGTATATTTCGATTTTAGACTTTATCTTGTGAAAGAGTAAAAAACTTGAGTGACAATGAAAAAAAAATATAATATGTTTAAATTTTTTCATGTTCATCATCGTGCATAAAACAATGACGGATCCTTATATGAAAGCGAGACAAGGATATGATCCTCAATTCACCATGGACCAAATGAAAATATCGGCCAGGAAAATAAGAATAATTTTAAGGAGGAAATTGCTCTTTTTTCAGCCCGGGGGATGGGTCACATATCAAGGTCAAGATCCTCAGAGAATCTTAAAATCCACCAGCCTAAGAAGGATTCTAAATCAATTTAACAAAAAAAGGTTATAAAAATGGAGCCAAAGATTCTAAGAACTGTTTATTAAAATGAATTAACAAAATAAAAGTTTTGTTAAAATTAAATGAGTTCGCAAGGGTAGTAATACATTATTTTATTACCGTATAGCGCTGCATATAATACCCCCGGTACTATTCAAGAAAGTCCGCTTAGATTGAATAGTACCCGGGGCCGGGGGGATACTATAGGAGGAGGGGAGTACTATTAAAAGGGGATACATTGGAAGGGGGATACATTTGATTTTATTTCAATTAAATAAATTAGTACATAAATTTTGATTAGTTTGTCAAGTCGGAATATGATTAGTATCCGGGGTAGCGGGGTACTATTCAAATCGAATTTTGAGGTATTTTTCAAAAATACCTGAATGTGAATTTGAATAATACCCCGGTACTATTTGAAGGGGGTACTATTACAAGGGGCAGCGCTATACGGTATAAGCGTTTACTCCCCCAAGTTTCTTTATTGTGTAACCTAAAATATTAAAGATTTTGTAACACGACTTTTGATGAACTTTGAACTTGGAAACAAAGACTAGAATTATATAAAGAATTCAAATTAGTGAATCTTCAAAGTTTTTTTATTAGGAAATGATTTTTAAGAGATCTATATAATTTTAGAACACAAGCAGTTATTGCATGGAAACAACTATGTTAGTCCACCTTGGATACATGGGACCGCTCTGCAATAAATTCAGTGTTGGAAATTGGATCCGCGCAGTTGGCGCAGCGTACATCGCTTTAAATTTCCGCGCGTGTGATATTTATATATACAGTAAGAGCACATATAGCACAAACTTTTTATGAATAATATGCGCTCTGCGCGTATAAAGATAATCTGAATTCCTAACACAGTCTGCAATATAACCGGAAGAATGTGGAACATGCAGATACTTAAATAACCTTCCACTGCCCTATAAAAAATTTTATCCGTTATTTCTGTAAAAACTCCGTAAAAATGAGCCTTTCACGGATCCATTCACGGAAAATGTAAATAATCGAGAATTTCCGTGATATAAAGTTATTAATTCCGGAAATATAAGCCTTTTACGGAGAAAAGATGGAATAAAAAAAACGGATTGACTTTTTTTACA
>QZLH01000436.1:50614-67656 GCA_003833135.1 Oehlia diaphana | reverse complement strand
TAACCTTCCACTGCCCTATAAAAAATTTTATCCGTTATTTCTGTAAAAACTCCGTAAAAATGAGCCTTTCACGGATCCATTCACGGAAAATGTAAATAATCGAGAATTTCCGTGATATAAAGTTATTAATTCCGGAAATATAAGCCTTTTACGGAGAAAAGATGGAATAAAAAAAACGGATTGACTTTTTTTACAGGGCTGTTATTAAAATCCCATGATTGTCGTGTGAATCATTTGATTATTAAACTCTAGCTACGCCACATAATTTTTGCTCCTTTGATTACCAGGTGAAATGCTTAGTTATGGAATCCAAGAGAAAATGACAAAAATAATGATATGAATTTACCCCCCAAGATCCAAAGCTGGGGTCGTATCACCTGTGTGGATGGTTCGATGGCAAAAATTAACAATTGCAGTTTTCTCGATCTCATGATTTTCTTATTATTGTACAAACTCTCAAACTTTACACATTCTTCTCCGCCTGGCTATCGATGATTATCCTTCATTAGTCCAATTTTTAAAGTTGAATATAAGTAAAACTCTTCAAAGATTGTTCAACTTAAGAATTGCTTAATCTCAAACAAATAACAATACTTACAAAATTCAAATATTTGCGGAACGAATTTGCAAGTTCCTTTATAATCATAAAATTTAGAATTGAAGCATATGTTAAAGTTCATTATTAATAAATTTGATTTTGAGAAATTTAAAGATAATTAATGCTCCCATGATTATTATCAAATTTTTCATGTATTGTTGCTCTATTAAAAGTTCTTGAAGCTTTTACATTTATTGATCAAATATTGCAGATTTGTATTTATTAAGAACTTCATCGGATTATAACAAAGAATCAATGGTTCAACCATTATGCAGTTCATAATAGCTAATTGACGAAATTATACAAAGTATCCAGGTGTACATATTAAATTAAATATGAATAATGAAGAATTCTCAAAACTTGACTAAGATATATTATCAATTGCTATGATATAATCCAAAAATTTCGTTTAAAACAAAAAAATCAAGGTGTAGAACTTGATCCAGAAATTCAAATTATTATGAATCTATTAATTCTTATACTGAACCAATTTTCATCTTTTAATAAGTTTAATATTATATAATCTGTTAATTTGACGTTAAAAGAGATTACTTCACCGGTTAATTCAAATATTATTACTATAAGGATTCATTGAATACTCACCTTTTATAAATATGAAAGTTATGAGATCTGCATATATTTGTACTTGAAATTAATTCAAATGGGGCAGTTGGGCAGCAGCAGGGAAAGATATTTGAGAGCCAATAAATGTTAGAACCGGGTTTAATGCTAATAAACTTATAATGAATCACAATATCTTTGGTATTATGCTTGGAATTGTACTTTGATAACTGGAAAAAAATAATATTAATTAATTATTGTTAATATCTTTTAAATTGTTATTTAGCTGAAAAGCTGAAATAAGTATTTTATTGTAAAACAACAAAAAGTAAAATATTATTGCTTCAAATTTTATTAATAAATTGTTACCTTATCTACCTTATCAATCAGACTCTAATTCTAGATCAGGTTTATTATAATTGGAGATAAAATGTTTTAATAATAAATTTTCATATTTTAATAAATGTCCAAAATTACACATTCATAAAATATCCTAATATCACATACTACCAAAATTTATAAATCACTTACTATAGTTTAAATTTTTTAATAATACCCAACTTTTTATACTTTTCAATTACTTCAATATTTTCCTTCATAAATTTTAAACATTTTGAACCCTTAGTAATAATAAAAGAAAAAGATTTTTGAGGAATACGATTATTCCAATTTATAAAAAATTCCTCCAATTCTTCCGGAAGTATTTTTGGTTGCGCACCCCATATATAATAAATATTTAATTCATAAAAATTTCTAGGAGAATATTTTACAATTATATCTAATATTTCTTTATCATTTAAATATCTACCACCACACCAAGCTTGAATACTTTCCAAATATTGACAATTATTAAAAATTACCTTTATAGTTTCTAATTCATCATTTCTAAATATAGTAAAAAGTTTTCTAAGATTTGGACAAAATTTAGCTATGGCTAAATTTAATAAATAACCATTATTTTTTACATAAAATTCTTTTAAATTTTTTCCATTATTTTCTAAAAATTTTATTAATAATTCATATTTTGGACATGAATAATTAAATTTTAAAACTTGTAAATGTGGAAATAAAGCATATTGTAATTCTTTAAAGTATTCAAAATTATAATCAAATGATAAAATAAGTTCTTGTAAATTTGTAAATTTGGTAATAAATGATAATTCCAAATGTTTATCTGTAATTGTTGGGAGAAAAATGAAATTTGATATATTACGTAACCCATTATTATATAAAAAATCAAATTTAATTATAGTATTAGGAAGTTTTGATAATGAAGAAATTATATTTGTTATATCTTCTCCATTATAACAACTTATTACCAAATGTTTTAAATTTTTTTGAACTGATATTAAATCTATTAATCCATTTGAAATAATATTTTCAAATGTTATACTTAATGATTGTAAATTCTCACATATTTTAGATAATTGATAAAAAAATTCTGGATAAATATCTGATCGACAACTTAATTTTGAGAGATATTTTAAACAATCTTTTGCTCCAGGATATGAAGTAAATGTTACATTTGGAACATTAATTATTGGATATGAATAAAAATATAATTCTTTTAAAGAAGATATTTTATTCATAAAAAATTTATATATCTCACGTGCAACTATATATTTTTTATAATTTAAATTTTGTGGTGTAATTGATTGATAATTTTGAAGAATATTTTTTATCATATCATGAACATTATAAATTGAAAGACTTTTAATAAATGTTGTATAATCAAATAATGGAGTTTTCGAATTTAATGTTGTTGTAATAATTTTATTTTCATATAAAATTTCTTTTGATTCTTTAGGAAGACAAGTAATTAAAGTTTTATAATTCCAAACATTCTTCCATAAAATTCTAACGGAAACCCCACACCAAAGGCGGTTGACTAATAAACATGTATGTAAAGTGAATTTGTCTTCTTCCAAATAATCAAAAATTTCGTTGAGACAATCAGCGGGAAGTTGAGACATTTTTAAATTATTAAAGAAATAATTTTTTTTTTTTTTTTTTTTTTATGTTCAAAAAAAGCAATTTTATTAATTTTATTAGCGTTTCAGATATTGTGTCACATTCTACAATTCGGATAGTCATGTATTACAACTAACTATGTGAGTAAAATGTGAACGTAAGCGCCTACGTATACATGATAATTTGATCATCATTCCAACTCTATGAGAATCACATGGAATAATCAGGGTAAGTACAGTCAAACCGATACACGGATACAGTATATATTGCTTATAATGTTCCCCGTTTCACAATTAATAAAAAAACCCTGATTTACCGATTTTTTATATTATTTTGCTATATAACGTATACCGATACAATCCTTCTATCCCCTTTATAGTAACGTATATAACATATATATATGTGTGTGAAAATCTGATTTATATACCGATATTTTAGGTTACACTAATATAATTCGGGCCAGCACTATCTGTAATTTTATAAACCACAATTTCTTACTAAATATAGGTTTGGAATTAGATGATTGACCAGCATTATAATCTATTTTATACCGATAATTTGATATACCGATATTGTAATATGACTTAAAATCACTTAACAAGGCCTTTATTAAACAAGTGTATAATATATATTCTAATAACAAGTATTTATTTGTATACGGGTAAACCGTGATTTTCGTAAGTAGTAAGTACTCCCCGAATTTTTGTCCGTATGAACTCTAATATATTTAATTGGTAATATATAAAATTATATGTCTTAATAACGCGTCCTTAAAATAAAAATATTATAATAATCAACAATTAATTAATCCACGTGTAACGAATTCGAATCTGTGGATCCACTTCATATATTTCACCACAGGATATTTGTACATTGAAAAAATTTCCTGATGTACAGTATCTCTGGTAAGGTCATACACAAATTTGTTATTATACCTTGAATTCAGTTATTTCCTTCCTTCGGCCAACGTAGAAAATATAGATGGCCCTACCCTTAGCAAATATATTAAGATTTATGTAATAACACTCTTTATCGAGGCTTACCTATTACTCTTATTCTATAATATTGAATAAATTTACTAGTTAGAGATAAAATGTAACGGTTTGTAAGAATGCAAATTCTAGTCAATGACACTAAAAGTAGAATAACGGTTAAAAATAATTTTTAACTACTTATAATGAAGGTCGAAAGAAACTATCTGTTAGGACGTATGTTCTGTAATTTTGATATTTTCTAGGTTATTTCTTTGAACTGTGCCTCATCTACTGCTTTGAATATTTCGAAAAATCCTCCCCTTGATACATAAGTATCATACATATCATTCAGAAATTTTATCGTTTACTATCCCCGCTGTTGATGCATCGAAAGATTTTATCCCGTCATTTTTTTCATTAGTTTCACGCGCGCAGCACTTCAGTCGATACTCTCCACTTTTGTGAACTTCGTTTGCAAATAAGGTCTACCAGATGCCAATTCTGACGTTGTTTTTTCGAAACTATACATGTCAGTCTCGCACGTATATGGTTTATTCAGGAACAACGTAGGGTATAATTTCATATAATTAAGATGCTGGAAGCTCCTAGATCCCACTTATGTCGCGTATATTTTGTATCGAGTATTATATCGCTGTCAGGATGAAAATCGCGGTGATATAATCCTGCTTTATGAATGTCATTTTAAAATCATTTTAACATTACGCAAGATCTGACAATCGATTGTTGATTTATTGCACCCCGCAGCGAAATATTGCGACAAATTACACTATAATCCCTATTTCCATTCGATAAGCAAGAAATTCGCGTTGATATCAGTTCGGTTTTAACTTTTAATTACAAATTCGGCAATTACCATGACAGTAATTTTTATATACATTAAATAGAAAAACATCAAGTGAGTTGTTTACTGTTATTTAATAAACTTTCTTGAATAAGCGTTTGATTTAGACTCATTAATGATTGGTTATATGTTCAGGCCGACTGTAAATATTTATTGAACACAATTCAATTTATTTTTTACAAACGTGACATTGATACAAATTTTTTAATTACATAGATATTACTTAGATAGATAGACAAAGACACACAAAAGAAAAAATGAAAGAAAATAAACGTGAAATCTAAATAATTTCTTAATTTTGTGAAAATTTACAGAAAACTTTATATGATAATAAAAAATTGAAATTTTTTAAGACCTTCATTTAAACTCATAAATATATAAATTTTAAATAAAAACCCAAATTATGATGATCGCTGCATGTTAGTAATGACATGCTTGCATGGCCATTTAAGTGGCCATCCCATCACCAATTTTTCCTAATCTAATCAAAAAATTTCACATTCTTTGACAGTACCAAATTTCTTATATTTTTCAATCACTTTCTTAATTTCATTAGTCATTTCCAAATTAAAACCTTCAATAATAAAAGAAAGTGATTTTTGAGATGTACGATTTTTCCAATTTATAAAAAATTTCTCCAATTCCTCTGAAAGAATTCCTGATTTTGTGTTAATGACGTAATATAATTTTAATTCATAAAAATTTCTAGGTGAATAATATGCAACTACTTCTAATACTTTTTTATCATCCAAATAATTATTGCCACACCAAATTTCAATACTTTCTAAATATTGACAGCTAACAAAAAATTCTTTTAATAATTCTAAATCATTATTTTCTATAGAAAAAAATTTTCTAAGATTTGGACAGAGCTTGGCTATAGCCAAACATAATGAATTATCAGAACAGCATATATGAAATTCTTTTAAATTCTTTCCATTGTTTTCTAAAAATTTAATTAATACTTCAACACTTGGATGTCCAAATAGAAATTTTAAAATCTTTAATTGTGTAAAAATAATATATTGTAATTTTTCAAAATATTTAAAATAATTATTATTATAAGTATAAATATGAAAAGATAATACGAGTTCTTGTAAGTTTGTGAATTTTGCAATAAATGATAATGGTATATAATGTCTTCCACCATAAAGTTCATATTTGATTAATGTATTAGGAAGTTTTGTTAATGATTGAATTATATTTGTTAAATCTTCATGATTAATACTGTACATTTTTAAGTATTTCAAGTTTTTTTGAACGGAGATTAAATCCGTTAATCCATTTGAAATAATTTTTTCAAAACTTATGGCTAAATATTGTATATTATGACATAATTGAGATAATTGATAAAAAAATTCAGGATAGACATTTGAACGACAATTTAAACTTGAGAGATGTTTTAAACAATCATTTGCTCCAGGATAAGAAATAAAAGTTATAATCGGAGTATCTATTATTTTATACGAATTAAAATATAATTCTTTCAAAGAAGTCTGATTCATGAACAATTTATATATTTCCGTTGCTACTATATATTTCTTATGGTTTAAGCTTTGTAGAGTAATAGATTGAAAATTTTGAAGAATACATTTAATTATGTTATCAATATTATAAATTGAAAGATTTTTAATAAATGTTACATAATTAAATAATGGAGGTTTTGAATTTAATGCTGAATTAATGATCTTATTCTTATTTAAGATTTCTTTAGATTCATTAGGAAGACAAGCAATTATGGTTCTACAATTCTGAATATTTCTCCATAAAATTCTAACAGAAACTTTACACCAAAGGCGATTAACTAGTAAACATGAGTATAAAGCAATATTGTCTTCTTCCAAATATTCAATAATTTCATTAAAACAATCAACGGAAAGTTGAGACATTTTGTTGATTCTGTTGGAATTATAAAATGTCAAAATTAGGGGAGAAAGGGTTAAAAAAAATGTAAATCAATGGGCCGATGTTTAAATGAAAATTCATTTTGTAATCGTGTTACCGGACATTCATTTTTGTAGGTGACACAAAACTATTGTACTTAACAGCGCAGTACTGTTTATCATATAAGCAACTTCAAGATTTTGAGTTGAAAACAATCTAAAATTAGCAGTTGGCTAGTATAAACCAAAATTACTAAATAAATATTTTGTGTCGTTTTATATCACTTGCCGATACTGTGCGATCATAAGGGATCCTAATTCGGACCTATATTTAAATTTGGCCAAGTTAACTCTATAATCAATTATGTAAATATAAGACATTTTAGTATCGAATAGCCCGACTGATAAGAAGTCATAATCATGTTAATGTTTACAAACTTCAACAAAATGTCAAAATTTTTATTTCTTTTCATAAAGTAATCTTAAGTTCACTAATAAAATATTTAAATAAGTAGATCCAAGTTGTAAATCCCGAAACAAGGTAAAGTATTAAACGTTTCTAACTTCACTTGGCGTGCGTTAACCCACTTATAATGATTGAGAAAAAACAAACGCCCATATACGTTAATGCGATAGTTAGCGATAGTCAGCGATAAAACGGTCTGAGATTTTGATTTTTTTTTCTGAAATGAATTTTATTTGGCCATGCAGACGTCAGTTTTTTGACGCTAATTTGTTCATCAAACCTTTCATTTCACATATAAATTTCTTTGCGTAATCCATTTAATCACACTTTATATTTCATTTTTAATTATCATTAAAGATAGAAATTTATGTAAACATATAATAAGAGAAAAGTATAAAATGATCTAACAAATAATTTCAAATTCTTTGACAGTACCTAACTTTTTATGCTTATCAATCACTTTCATAATTTCATTAGTTGTCTTTAAATTATAACCTACAATAATTAAAGAAAATGATTTTTGTGGTGTACGTTTTTTCCAATTTATGTAAAATTTTTCTAATTCTCCTGAAAGAATTTCTGATTTTGTATTCGTAGCATAATATAATTCTAATTTATAAAAATTTCTAGGTGAATAATTTGCGATTATATCCCATACATCTTTATAATTATCATTGCACCAAATATTAATACTTTCTAAATATTGACAACTAATAAAAATCTTTTCAATAATCCGAATTCAATATATCCCGTAGAAAAAAATTTTCTAAGATTTGGACAAAACTTAGCTACATCTAAACATAATGAACTATCAGAACAGCATATATGAAATTCTTTTAAATTCTTTCCATTGTTTTCTAAAAATTTAGTTAATACTGTAATTCAACTTTTGGATATCCAAATGGAAATATTAAAATCTCTAATTGTGTAAAAGTTATATATTGTAATTTTTCGAAATATTTAAAAGAAATACTATTATTGTTAAATGATAATACAAGTTTCCGTAAATTTGTATATTTAGAAATAAATGATAATGGTATATAATGTAATCCTCCGTGAAGTTCATATTTGATTAATGTATTAGGAAGTTTTGTTAATGATTGAATTATATTTGTTAAATCTTCACGAAAATAACCGTACATTTTTAAGTACTTCAAGTTTTTTTGAACAGAGATTAAATCTTTTAATCCATTTGAAATGATTTTATCAAAACTTATGGTTAGATATTGTATATTATGACATAACTGAGATAATTGATAAAAAAATTCAGGATAAATATTTGAACAACAATATAAACTTGAGAGATGTTTTAGACAATCTTTTGCTCCAGGATAAGAAATATAAGTTATAATTGGAGTATTTATCATACCATACAAGTTAAGATATAATTCTCTCAAAGTAGTTTGATTCATGAACAATTTATATATCTCCATTGCTATTATATATTTCTTATAATATAAACTTTGTGGAGTAATAGATTGAAAATTTTGAAGAATATTTTTAATTAAGTTATTAATATTATAAATTGAAAGGTTTTTAATAAATATTACATAATTAAATAATGGAGGTTTTGAAGTTGAAATAATAATTTTATTCTTATGTAAGATATATTTAGATTCATTAGGAAGACAAGCCATTATAGTTCTACAATTCTGAATATTTCTCCATAAAATTCTAACAGAAACTTTACACCAAAGACGATTGACTAATAAGCATGAATATAAAGTAATATTGTCTTCTTCTAAATATTCAACAATTTCATTAAGACAATCAGCGGGAAGTTGAGACATTTTTGTTGATTTTTATTTAGAATTAGGGGAAAAAAGGTTTGAAAAAAGGAGTTTAGAATCAATGAATTGTTTAAATGCAAGTTCATTGTAATCGTGTCACCAACCATTCCCTATAAAAAATTTTCTGGGAAAAACTCCGATAAATGATCTAATTTGTATTCCAAGAAAACTCCGACATGTGATCTATAGGGATTCTTTATAGGTGTCACAAGACTATCACGGCGAGTAGAGTACCTAATTTTGATATTCTGAAATATACATATATATAGAGGGTAAATACCAATGGCATAATAATATTTATGATGAATTCTATAACAGATAACTTCGTACTTATAAAAAAAGTAAACGACATGGTTTCCTCATTTTCCCGAATCACACGAATCGCCATTTTTGCCGATAGCCATTTTATTGACATGGTCAACATAGTATCGATCTTGAAATTTTGCCTTTCATTAATAAAAATTAAAAAGGTTTTCACCGTAATAATTATTTATCATGTGAAATCATATTAATAATTTTATTTTTGGTAATTTTAAAAAATTATAGGCTCAAATTGTAATAATAAATTGAAATTAAGACATTGAATTTATTTAAGTGATTTTCAGAGTCGGATAATTTTCGTGTCGGTAAAATGCCATTTCGGTGAAGTTAGATAATTTTTCATGTCGGTAAAATAGAAATAATTTCATATCGGTGAATAGCTGTCTGATAGTTGTAACCAGTATGATATGCTGCTCTCCAATTTTTGATACTATATCGAAACATCTCAATGATACAATATTCTCCCTACCCAATAAATATGTTATAAAAGCATCGAAAAAAAAATCAAGCGCTAATGTATATCGAACCCCATCATTAATTACTTGTTAAACTGTTTGGAATTTTATAGAAATCTTGGATTTTAATATATTTAATTGCTCGTAATAAAGTAATATGTTAGTTTTCAGTTAGAATTTACCTAAAGCACATGAAACCGTGGATAATTTCAAAATTTTATCTCACATCTTGCCAATCATAGACCAAATTAATTATTTAGCGATCCGATCGTCAGCTAATAATTCACTGTTGCCGATCTAAATATTTTCATGTGTTATCACGCTTAGTTGTCTTAAATTTAGTTCCCAAATTGTATTCTCTTGTATAATTATAAACTCTATGCTACCTCGTTACTCATTATTAAAAAATAAAGTATAGAAAATTTGCGTGCAAAATTTAATTATATAGAATCGATCATTATGTTATCGTTTTTATTTTTGATATGTTTGCGATGATAAAAAAAATCACCCTGGGGTTACAATTACAATGAAATGTACAGATGAACAAAATGTTGCGTCACTCAAATTCGTCATACCCATGTTATATAGGTTTATAAACGGATATTCCATATGTTCATTTTATTACTATTTAAACCATACTTACTGTGCCTCAATTATACAATTCTTACTATTTTTGTAATTGATTTTATTATAATGTGTTACGTGTCTACGTAACTTTACGTCTTAAATTAATAATAACTGAATGTGGTGACCAGGGGGGTAATACAAATTCTCCTTTTTTGTCAACCATCCCCTTATGTACGTACATGCAGTATTTCAGCTTTTGAAGAAATAAAAAATACTCAACTCAGTTTTTATTTCTTCAACAGCTTTTTTGAACCGTGAGCTGTTGCATTCATTAACTAAAACGTATCTTGCATCTCAATCGTGCAGAAAAAATTATTCTAGTATGATAATTACAATATTTTAATGTTTTATTAATAAAAAAAAAAAAAAAAAAAAAATAAGACACAAGAAGCACAAATTCTTTCACACGATTAATTAATGTATTTATTTTTAATATATGAAATAAAATATGGCAAATATACCTCCAAAAAAACCAGTTAATGATTTAATTAAATTCTGGGCTGAAAAACAAGAAGAAAAAAACCAAGAAAAAAAACCAGAACCAATTTCAAAGTCACCACGAAGACCTTCTTCACCACTTCCACGAAATGATGGTATTAACTCAAAATCAGCAATTAAAGATGTACCACTCAATTCATCTCCTATGTCAACATCTGATAATGGTCTTTCTATAGTTAATATACAAACATTTTCAAAACCAAATGAACAAGGTAGAATGAATTGGAGTTCTTTATCACAAAACAATGAAGTTCCTTCAAGTTCTTCACCTTTCTTAGCTCTTAAAACAATACCTCCTGTTCCTGCTAAAAATAGTTATATAACGCGACCACGTGATCATAATCCTAATGCAAAAGACGCGTTTAGTAAGAGTGATCCATTACCTCCGGCTAGAAAAGTAACTGATCTTGTAAATAAATTTGAAAAAGGTGCATCTCCAAAATTAGTTCCAATGAACCAAAGTCAACATTCTTCAACTTCTCCATTAGCATTGTCTCCAATAAAACGTCAACCTAGTCCGGAACCTCTATCATTATCTACTCCAACGTCTCATACTAAAAATTCAAATATCACATCGAAACAAATCACTGATGAACCAACCTCGCTGTCTTCAATTCAACAAGAATCGTTTCAAACAAAAATTTCAAAACAGAATTCAAATCCTTTCATAATACCTTCAATTAAACAACCTGATCCGGAACCCTTACAACAGATGAAACCTATATCACCAGTCCTGTCAAAAATTGTACAAACTCATCAGATTGATCAAAAAAATCCACCAGAATATGTTCCAAGACAATCAAACGAACATGGATATCTCTTACCCGAAATTACACCAATTTCTCCTTTTTGGAAACCAACTACTGAAAGTACACCAATATCACCACTTGTGAATCCAAAAAATGTAAAGACTCCAGTTTCACCTCTTTGGAAATCAGCGACTTTAAAAAACCCTCATACTTCTCAAACTAAACAATTAAATACTGATAAAACATTCAAAAGTCGAAAACTTTTATCTGAAACATCATCGAATTCACGTAATAATTCTAATCCGTTTGCATCTTCGAGTAATCACGAAATTCCTGATTTATTACCTCATCCTGAACCAATTTCGCCTATTCGACTCTCTTTCTCGGATTTCCTAAGATCACCAAATAGTTCTACAGCAAATTTGAATTCGAATCCGTCTCAGTCACATTTAGAGAATCATCTCATAGATAAGAAAGATACGGATCAGTTTGATATGTATAAAGTTGTAGTTGGACCAAAATTCGGAGATAATAAAAGACAATCATTACCATCCGCAAAAGATACGAATGCTTATATATTGGAGATGCATGAAACTAACATACGACAATCTCGTTCCGCTCCAAAGAAAGATGAAAAGTCTTCCACAACTAAACCTATATTTGCAAATCCTATTGTTGGAACAATTCAACTTGTTGAAAATCTACGACGTTATTTACAACCAAATAAATATACGGATTCAAATGATATTAGTGAGCCGATACAAGAATCTAAATCTCAAAATATAAATAGCAAAGGAGAAAAATATGCTATGACAATCTCATTAAAAGAATCTGGAACTTTTCAAACTTATAATTCACAGAGTAGCACAAAGTTCTGGAAACGTCCAAACTTTAAACCTGTTAAAATACCGAAATCTCCATATAGCACTACACGACCTGAACGAAATACACTTTCTCCTGAAAGTACTCTTAAAAAGAATCCCTTCTTAATTAAAAAGAAATCGCTCAAGAATACAAAACATGATCTTCCTGAATACAGCACTTCAAAATCCAAAATGTCTATGCTCGTACCTCATAATCTTTCTTCGGTAGAATATGGAAAAACTAATCGTTCTTTACCAGATTTATCAGTAAGATATCGTCATCATAATTTTAATGATGTATTCCACAAAAATAATATGACAGTACCTGATTTCACGCGAATCGATTCACTATACGAAGATGAGCCAAAAAAGCCAGATTTTGCCATGGCCATAATGACGGATGCAGAATCGGACCCTTCAAAGATTACAAAATTCAGTATCGATCCATTCGATGAATCTGAATCTAATGAACTTTTCAAACCTGGTGCTCCATGGATTCATTTACCTCATCTTGATGAATTTATTAAATCTCTTCCTCCAACTGAATTCTCTGAACCGAAGGATTTGATGACAACTAAAGAATATGAGAAATTTATTGGATATGGAAAACCTGATGATAAATCTAGAGAAGCCATGTTTTCCCCAATGAATCAAATTCCTGAAGGAATTTGTTTAGAGGATTTAAAGCATAATATTTTAAAAAAAGATGGTTTGTTGAATCAAGAACAAAAAAATAACCTTCTTGATGCTGCAATTGATGGTATCTTAGCTGGCCAATCATCCACGGTTGGAATGAACATGACGAAGATTGAAATTATAAGAGACTTTATACAAATATTGGCTTTGGCCTTATCATTTGTAGCTTCAAACATATTTGGAGATTGGATAAAAACAATATTAGTTACAATACCGAACTTACTGAGTTTGAATCTGGATCGCATATTTGGAAATGGAACTGCTTTTTTCCTCGCCTTCTGTACCATTGTATTCATAGGTTTATATTGGTTTAGAATAATGACCAAATACGACCCAAATGCTGATATTGAGGTAAATTTTAAGTTTATATGTTATTCCTTAAAAAATTATTGAATGAGAAATTAAATTATTTTAATTAATAGGGTCTCGAATCACATCCTTGGAATCTTCGTCCTGAATCAAAACGAAAGCATAATATCATTATAGTATTTATTCTTACTACGCTTTACCTTCCTCTATCCAAATTGTCTCTTAGCGCGCTTGTATGGTCAGATTCATTTTGGCCTGTTACCAATCCTTACAATAATACAGACTTTCCAATTTTTGAAAAAAGTAATTCGAATACGATGCGCGATCCGAATGATTTCTGTTATGTCACCAGCATGAATAAAGAAGACTTAAACTTTTCCCCAGTGATAATTGCAGTTGCTTTAATAACAATTTGCGTATTGACATTCTGGTTCCCCATTGCATTGAAACGCTTGGTTGATAAAAATTTGCCAAGAGTAGATAAATATAATGAGATGGGTGAAACTAGGCACAATCCCGATGAAGAATACAAAAGATTATTGGGAAAAGACACTTGTCCTTATAATTTCTTGTATAATGGTGAGATTTTTTGTTTAAATTAATTCAGGTTAATATATTATATCCGTACCATTTCATTATTCTAAATTTTTCTTTTTTTTTTTTTTAGCATATAATGAAAAATGGGCAGCTTATAAAACATTCGTTATGGCTAATAAGTTCTTCTTAATCTTTCTTGTGTGTGTAATCTCCAAAGATAACTGTCTCTTTAGATCTTTTTCAAGATCACGCATTGAAACTATAAATTATGGTCTTCAAGTTACATTTATGGTTATTTTGTTTGTACTTCATTGGAGAACTGAACCCTTCCTTTATAGGAGTCAGAATTTAAGTGAATATTGGTCAAGAGCTGGTTATGTCATCACAACTGTATTGGGATTGTTGACCGTTCTTAATGTTGGACCGGAACGAAAGATAACCATCGCGGTGATCGCTATAAACGTCTTTATATTGCTTATTGTTTTCTGGCATATAGTAATTCACACAGATCGTTACAAGAGTTTTGTTAAAGTTATGAAAAAACGATTAGATTTTTCCTTGAACATTTATTCTCCAAGATTGGATTTTGCCAAACACATCAAACGAAGAGTATGGCAAGAAACGTGGACTACATTATTACTTACATCTGAACAATTTAAAATGCACGAGAATAAAACGGTAGCATTTTCTCAGAGTCCATTTAGACCTCCATACCTTTTAAATTTTTCTGGAACAGTTGCTGAGAGACATGTAGAAAATTTGAAAATTATTAGACAGATTGGAATTAAGAATTATACTTCAGCAATGGCACCTTTATCAACGTCTCTTATCAAATTAAGATCTATTATAGTTGATAATTTTGTTGGACCTGATATGTATTATGCACCGGAATTTTTTACACATAAAATTAAGACTTGTTTTGGAAAAGCTTATGTGGTGCCATTTCCATTTTCTGTTGTAATGGTTTATGATGAAGATGAAACGGTTTTAGTTCTAGCAGAAGAATGGGAAATTGAAAGATATGTTCAACAAAATGAGAATAAAGAAATTCAAAGGAGACGTCATGTTCGTCAAACGTTAAGAGCTTTAGAAGGAAAAGTAATTATTGGACCATCACGTGAAAAAAATGATACAGAAATTCAATATTATCGTGGAATATTATCAATACAAAGACATAAGAGATCAAAATGGAGTAATAATTACAATATGAATCCAGGATTTAAAATTACAGTATCATATGTTGATATACAATCACCTAACGAACGTGTTGTTGGTCATGATGTACTTGGAATTACTGAAGATTTTCAAATGACAACACAATTGAAGAAACTTTTTTCAGATAATAAGGAGACAGTTCATATAGGATTAGCGGAAATTCAAAAATTGATGGAAGAATATCGACAATATTACCGAGATGAAACAAAATGGAAGGAAGAAACACTTTCATATGAATTTTTCATTAATGTATATGATAATCCATCAATACCGTTAGAATCACTTCCAGCATTATTAATTACAACAGAAGAAAATCAACTTATTCAATCATTACCTGAAAGTGAATATCCTAGTTTAATATATCTTTATGAAAGGATGAGAATTGTAAATTTATCAAGAGTTCATCAATGGTGGTATCTATTTTGGGAAGATTTATGGAGGAAAAATCATAATGAAATGCCAGATTTAATAAAAAATCCGGAAAAGTTTTCACCAGCATATCGTACAAGTTTATGTTATCGACCAATGACGAGAATAGAATTGGAAGAATTTTTAGGAAAATGTGGAAGTTGGCAGGATGGAGGCAAAAAAGGATTTTTACATTCAGGTACTTTAAATAGGATATATTTATATTTAACCAATGTAGTATTTGGAGGAAGAAAAAAAGTTACAAGTAAAAAATGGAATATAACAAGAGGGGATACTATTGAAAAAGAATCAATAATACAAGGTCGTAACAAAAGAACAATGAAAGAAAGGATAATGATTATGAAAGACATTATGTTGAAGAGAAAAAATTTTCAAAGAGCAAGACCTTTCTTTATTTTACACGAAGAAGAAGATTCTGATTCAGAAAATGGTGATAATAGTGATGGATTTAATTCTGCCAGCGAAGAAGAAACTTGGCTGTAAAAAAAAAATTATTTAATTATATAATTAATTTGGGTTGGGATCTTGTATAATTAATTAATTGGGTAAATGGGAAATAATAATTTAATTATATTTAGAAAAAAAAAAAAAGAATTTTTTTTCTTATATATATGTGTTTTATATACACGTTCAGTTTTAAGAATAGAATTAATAAAAATTTTGTAAAAAAGCATTTTTTATGAACTTTTAACAAGGCGTAATGAATTGCAAAAAAATGACATTATTTTTTGAGATTTCGTAATTATTATACATAAATTATTCATTTAAATTATGGTCTATAAAATAACTTACTTTTTTGGGTCGGTTATATTAAGCATACATCATGTGTGCGTACAACATATTCAATATTGGAAATCAAACAGATTTAAAAAACTTTAACGGAATATCATTAGCATTAGGCTGCATTAGTCTGCATTAGGCTAATAAAGCAAACATGAATGAATTATTAAGGAGAAAAAACAATTAATCCACTAACCAAATATGTTAATGATCTACTGTCATGTTACTAATTATGAATAAATAGTATAAGGTCATTTATTTAATGTAACTTTACATTGTTGTGATTGTACACATGTCGTTTCTGAGACAATTTCCCCAGCTATTCCAATAATATTAGTTTGTAACACAAAACTGCAAGATTTAATATAAAAAAAAATACGATTCTTATTTTTCCTTTTTTTTTTTTTTTTTTTTTTTTTTTTTTTTTTTTTTTTTTTTAAAAAAAAAAAAAAAAAAAA
>QZLH01000436.1:9455-50114 GCA_003833135.1 Oehlia diaphana | reverse complement strand
AGATTTCTTTTAAATTTTTTTTCAAATCATTTCATGGATTTCTTTTGGATTTTTTTTTATTTTTTTTTCTTTTTGTTGAAAATTTTTTTTTTTTTTTTATTTTTTCTTTATTATTTTATTTTTTTTTTTTTTTTTTTTTTTTTTTTTTTTTTTTTTTTTTTTTTTTTTTTTAAAAAAAAAAAAAAAAAAAAATACATACATACATATTTTATAATCCTTCACTAAGCTCCGGATTAATTATAAATAAATAAATATGGCACAACTTTCTGCTGATTGTCTTAATGAAATTTTTAAATATTTGGATGAAGACGTCACTTTAAATTCATGTTTATTGGTTAATAGTATTTGGTGTGAAATTTCAGTAAGAAATTTATGGAAAAATGTTAGAAATTATAAAACTTTAATCTCTTGTCTTCCTAAAGAATCTAAAGAAATTTTACTCAAGAATAAAATCAATATAACAACAACAACGATCACAAATTCACCATTATTTAATTATGTTATATTTATTAAAAGTCTATCAATATATAATATTGATAATATGATTAAAAATATACTTCAAAATTATCAATCTATTACACCACAAAGTTTAAATCATAAGAAATATATAGTTACAAAAGAAATATATAAATTATTTATGAATAAAATATCTCTTAGAGAATTATATTTTAATTCATATAAAATAATTAATATACCAAATATAAATTTTATTAATTATAATGGAGCAAAAGATTGTTTGAGATTTTTATCAAAATTAAGTTGTCGTTCAGATATTTATTCAGAATTTTTTCAACAATTATCACAAATTTGTCATAATATACAATATTTATATATAACATTTGAAAAAATAATATCAAAAGGTTTACCAGATTTAATTTCTTTACAAAAAAATTTAAAACATTTATATATAATGCAATCTTATGATTGTGAAGATTTATCTGATATAATTCATTCTTTAACAAAACTTTATCCTGATAATTTAATTAAATTTGAACTTTATGGTGGGAAACATTTTATACCTTTATCTTTTATTTCAAAATTTTTAAATTTACAAGAACTTGTTTTATCTTTTGATTATAATTATGCTATTGAAGGTTTTAAAAATTTATATAATATTAAATTTAATAATTTACAAATTTTAAAATTTGAATATGCTTATCCAAAATTTGAATTAATAAAATTTTTAGAAATTAATGGAAAAAATTTAAGAGAATTTTATATAGGTAATAATGATGATACTTTAAATTTATCTATATCTGAATTTTGTCCAAATATTAGAAAAATTTTTACTATATTTAAAAATAATGAATTAGGTTCTTTAAAAAATATTTTTATTAATTGTAAATATTTGGAAAGTATTAAAATTTGGTGTGGTGATAGATATTTGAATGATAAAAAGGTTTTGGATATAGTTTTAAATCATTCTCCTAAAGATTTTTATGAATTAAAATTATATTATGTTATTAATGCTCAATCTGAAATAACTCCTGAAGAATTGGAAGATTTTTTTATAAATTGGAATAATCGTATACCACAAAAATCTCTTTCTTTTATTATTACAAAAGGTTCTCGAGCAAAAAGTTTAGAAGTACGAAAAGAAAATATGGAAATTATTGAAAAATATAGAATGTTGGGCATTATTAAAAAAACTTTATAATAATTATAATAATAATAATTTTAATATTTTGATATTTTGTAATTATTTATTTTTTTTTTTTTTATTAATAAAGTTTATATATATTGGATTTTCAGTAGCACAGTGTATTCCAAATTTCGATAGACACGTATTAGTCGTATTACGCGTATTACATATATTAAACACATATATTACGTATATTACACGTTTTACGTCTTGCATACGTTCTCATACGTCTTGTACTTTTTATATAATCTTATAACTCTCATTTAACTCTGATAAGTCTAATTTGACTTGCCTTTACTGCCCTTACATGAAGTCAAAAACAAAATGGTAAAAAGTTAATATACATAGTACGTGATACGGTGATACAGTGTTATGTAACGCCATTATGCATGATCCAATAAGAATTCTTGTTTTTGTGACACGATTGGACACGCACGATAAATAGAAAATAGAAAATAAAAATTTTTGCTTTTATTTTTTTCTTTTCCTTATTAAATAATCGTTTGTTAAATTATCAATTTATTACCATCAAAAAAAATTTTCAATAGTAACTATGTCTAAACTTCCTGTTGATTGTCTTAGCGAAATTTTTGAATATTTGGAAGAAGATAAATTTACTTTATATTCATGTTTACTTGTTAATCGACTTTGGTGTGGAATTTCAGTTAGAATTTTATGGAGAAAAGTTCGTAATTATAGAACTTTAATCGCTTGTCTTCCAAAGAATTCAAAAGAAATCTTATATAATAATGGAATTATTGTTTCATCTCCAACTTCAAAAGATCCATTATTTAATTATATAACTTTTATTAAAAATATATCGATTTATAAAATCGATAATATAATTATTATTATTCTTAAAAATTATAAATCTATTTATACACCACAAAATTTAAATTATATAAAATTTATAGTGGCACAGGAAATTTTTAAATTACTCATGAATCAAATTACTTCATTAAAAGGATTATATTTTGATTCATATAAAAATTTGGATATATCTAATGTAACTTTTACTTCTTATCCTGGAGCAGAAATTTGTTTAAAACATTTATCAAAATTGAGTTGCCATTCTGGTATTTACTCTGAATTTTTTTATCAATTATCCTTAATGTGTCATAATATACAAACATTAAAGATTAGATTTGAAGAAATTATATCAGATGGTTTAATGGATTTAATATTCGTTCAACAAAATTTGAAATATTTGGAAATAATATTATCTTATGAATGTGAAAATTTATCAAATATAATTCCTTCTTTAACAAACTTTCCAAATACTTTAATTAAATTGGATTTTTCTGGTGGAAATCATATTATACCATTATCTTTTATAACAAAATTCAAAAATTTACAAGAACTTATATTATCATTCGATTATAATTACGCTATTGAAGATTTTACAAAATTACAATACATTTCATTTCCACAATTACAAGTACTGAAATTTGATTATGCTTATCCCAGATATGATTTATTAATAAAATTTTTGGAGGTTAATGGGAAAAGTTTAAAAGAATTTTATATAGGTAATAATGATAATTCCTTGAATCTGGCTATAGCAAAATTTTGTCCAAATCTCAGAAATCTTTTTACTATATTTAGAAAAGATGAATTAGAAACATTAAAAATGATTTTTAATAATTGTCAATATTTGGAGAGTATTGAAGTTTGGTGTGGGAATGATTATTTGGAAGAAAAAAAATTATTTGATATAATTGTAAAATATTCTCCTGAAAATTTTTTTGAATTAAAAATTTATTACGTTATTTTTACAAAATCTGAAATATCAAAGGAAGGATTGGAGGATTTTTTTATTAACTGGTCAAACCGCGCAAAACCAAAGCCCCTCTCTATGATCATTTTTTTTAATGATTCAAATACGTATAATGAAAATATGAAAATAATCGAAAAGTACAAATCGTTGGGTGTTATTAAAAAATTTAAGATCATAATGTAACATGAATAGATCATCATCATCTGATTTTTTTTTATAATAAAAATATGTCTGTTATTTCACCTCAATAACAACATGAACTTCGGATGGTAATTTGCCAATACAGTATTTATTTTCTTTTTTTTTCTTGTGCTTTTTCCCGTTCTAATCTTTTCTTTTCTAATTCTTTTGATTAGAATTTCTTATTTTTCTCTTCTTCGGAAGAATAAGTTTAACAACACCTATGTTACTATTTTTGGGGAAAAAGTATCAGTATATTCTATTAGTAGATTTAGCAGATTATAATGCTGGTCAAGCATCTAATTTTGGCGCATTATGATAAACAAAACTCCAAATTATATATTGTTAATCATGCTAACATTATAGTACTGCCCTGAATTATATTAGTGTAACCTAAAATCTTGGTATATAAACAGATTTTTTTATATATATTACTATAAAGGGAAGTAGGGAACAGATTGGTAAAATAATATAAAAAGGTTTTAATTAATTGTAAAATGAAGGGTATGTAAAAACATTATTATAAGCAAATATTAATATATATTGTATGGATAATTTATAAAACTTCCTGATTTTACTTATAATTATATATATAATTAAAAAAGAAAATATATTTAAATACTATAATACTATAATAGAAAAGTATTGGACTACTAATAAAACAAAAAAAAATTATTAAAAATAAATAATTATCATTTTAAAATATTATTAGAGTTAAAAAGCAATATTCAAAACTTTAATTTTTATCAATTATTGCATTAATATGTTATTTAAAAAAGAATCTCAAAAAATTTTCAGATAGGTAAGATTCTAAATTTTAATAACACTTAGAATCCATATAAATCCTTTTTTTTAGATAATATTAATTAGTAATTTATTTTCTTTTTTAAAAGCAAATTCTAAAAAAATACTTAAAACTCATAATAAATTTTTTTTTAGTTGAATATTATCTCTATATATTATTTAGGGTTTTTTTTAAAAAGGTTTAGTATATACTTAATAATTGGAAATTATGGTTTATATAATAACTATACATTACAATCTTTCAATTAAAATATTATTATAACAATAATTTTTTTTTCTTTAATTACCCTATATTATAAAAACATTTTATTTATTATTTCTGTAAAAACTTCATAAAAATGAAGCCTTTCTTTTATAAATCCATTTATGAAAATTTAATAAAATATAATTTAAAATAATGAATTTTAAATTTTCATTAAAAAATTAAAAAAACAATATATATCTTTTAACAGTTTATTTTTTTAATATTTTTTTTTTTATACCAATTGTTTATTTTTATTGAAATTTTTCTTAAATTAAAAAAACTATTTTACAAAAATTACAAATTTATTCTAAATAAATAATTGTGTGATTATTTTATAAAATTTTTAAAATATTTTAAATATATTTGAAATTAATATATTAAAATAATATTAAAATTAATAATATTATAATAACAAATAATTATAAAAATGTTGATATTATTTTGAATTATTTTTATAGAATTAGATACAAGTACAATTACAAAAGTATAATAAAAGTATTTTAATATATTAAATATATTTTAATTATATTTTAAAATCATTATAAAATTAATAATATTTTTAGTTAAGTATATATTTTTAAGTATATATAGTTAATTTTTTTTATAATTATTTATAAAATTTTTAATATATATTTAATTTAATATAGCTTAAATAAGTTATAACTTTAAAAAGATATAATACAACTATTTATATATTTTTTTATTATATATAATAAAATTAATAAGAAAATATATATTTATAGAGAGTAAAATATTAAAGCTTTTATTAGTTATGATCAGGTCTACTGTATATTTAAAGAGAATTTATATAGTATATGCATTTATAAAAAGTGGTATTACTATATAATTAATTTGCATTTAAAATAAAATTATCTAAGTAATAATTTCTATTAATTTTTTTATTTACTTATTAAATAAAATAACTTTTTTTAATATTCTTTAATATTCTTAAATATTAATATATTTTAATAATTTTTAATATTCTTAACAATTTTTAATATTTTTTTAATACTTTTTTTAAAACTTTTAAAAGTAAGTTTTTTTTTATAATATTTATTTTCTTTTTATTTACTATTATTCTTTAATTATCCATTTTCTTTTTATAAATTTTTTAACTTTGGTATTTTAGTATATAATGAAATTCAATATAATAAAACTATTATAATAATTTATTTTAAATTTCAATTCTAATATATCAAGAATTTTACTTATATTTCACTATATTAAGGTTCTGATATAAAGTTTTTTAAAATTTCAGTTTCTTTACAATAATTAACCAATTTTTTTTTTTTCTATTTTTATTTTAATTTTTTCTATTTTTAGCCAGATTTTTCTTTAAACTTCCTCTTTAAATTTCTTATTAGATTTCTTTTAAATTTTTTTTCAAATCATTTCATGGATTTCTTTTGGATTTTTTTTTATTTTTTTTTCTTTTAGTTGAAAATTTTCATTTTCTTTATATTTTGACTTTATAATTTCATTTTTACTTTATATTTGTTTTGATTTGTTTTAATTTTAGTTATTTATTTATCTTTTCATTTATTTTTATTTTTGGTTTTAGTTTATCCTAACCTTAATATATTTTTATTTTTGGCTTTATTTAATCTTATTTTAATCATTTAATTTTATCTTTGATTCATTCCAATCTCAATTATTTTTGACTTCAGTAGTAATTATCAAGAGTTTGTAAAATTACATAAACTATAATATGATATAATAAGATTATAGATTTTTAATTAATGTATTTTAGTTTATAAATGCTTAAATTAAAAATTTTTATATAAAATTTTAATAAATTTATATATGAGTAAAATCTCGGTAATTTTATATGGCCGGAAAGCAAATTAGCAACAGTTTAAAATTTATATCTAAAATATATGATATATAGTCAATTTTAATTATTAATATATTTTATATAAGAATTTTTCTTAAAATACGTATTTTTTATTTCCAATTTTTATATATATAAAATATTTCTTTTATAACCATCCCCTAAAATATTAGCTAATTAGGTTGATTAAATGAGGTGATATAATCAATAGCGGATCGTCATCCATTTGGCAAGTTCACACGTCTTTTCGTTACCGAAAATGGTGAGATATTTATATAAATAAATAATCAACTGTGTTTCATTACCTCTACTCTCATCGCAACATAATTCAGTAAGCTTGTCAACGAAAGAAACTTTCTTTTCTCTTGAAGACTGCAAATATGACAGCAGGCGCAGTAAAATAAACATGAAAAAGTTAACACTCAAGTACCTTGGTAACGTAACAAGGAAAAAATTTACTATTAGAAAGAAATACCTTTTGCAACTTTTGAAAAAATGACATATTTACGTTTGAAGTAATGAGTAAGAGAAAATATTCGAAAGAAATTTTAAGAAAATTTTCTTTAGCTATCTAATTTATAATGATTTAATCAATCATCAATAATATATAAAAAATTTATTATACTCAGAACATATGATAGTTACGACCATGATCCCAACCATTCGTGACGGTGGGACTTGGATTTCGACCATGATGACGAATTTTTTGAGAAATTCTCTTCTAGTTAGCATTAAAATGAGCATTTGAGCATTGTGAGCCATTGTGAGCCGATTGAATACTTTTTAATTGAATTTATTCATAAACATCAACAGCGATGGGACCATGATACGAACTTTTTGAGAAATTGCTATATAACGAATATATTTGTCTGTGTCGGTATAGATTATGGTAATAGTTATCATGTTTATACATGTTTCTTGTTCCCTATGCAAATTTGCTTCAGAAGATGCTGAGCAACTTCACAGTAAACTCATAGAAGCTAAATTAAAGGTAAGTAATTTTTATGTCTTCCATTAGCTATGGAACAAAACTTACTAATCGAATCTGGTCTTAGTTCTGTGGACGGAGATTACGAACTTTTGAAGGCTCTAGGATTAATAGACGATGAAGAAACGGAGATAAATTGATGGGTATGACAAAACCGAGGCAGATGAAGATGACGAAGATGACGATGATGATGATTGGAATGAATTCGAGACCGATGATGAAGATGACAATGATAATCGGGACAATTATTGGGACCCTAGCAAAATGTATACCGGATGGGATTATTTAGCTCATTTTGGGGAAGATGCTTGGAATAAACTTGGCTCGCCATCGAAATATTGTACTTAGGGAATTCACCAAACATCTTCCAAATATATCTGAGCAAGAAAAAAATGATTATTCGACACATTCTCTAGATCTGATGCACATGATGCACAACTGTATCGCTTCCTCAAGAGCTGTGTCTGCCCATGATCCTATTCCAATAACGTAAATCTAACTCTAAACTCAGCATTCTCAGACTCAAGTTTAGTGATAGCTGACTTATATTTCTCTAGCTCCACTATTTTGGCGTTAAGTTTACCAATCTTGGCTGAAGAATCTGCTATAGCTTTCACTTATAGTTATTTCTGGCATTAAGCTTCTGTCTTAACTCCATATTCTCAGCCTTGAACCTGACATTTTCTTGCCTGAGTTCATCAAATTTGTATGACATTATTGATAGTATTTTTATACACGATGGGAATTATTCAATGTTATGTGGAAAATGTAAAGACGCTTTATTAATACAGAGAAAAAAATAAATACAAATGTGGGACTTTGCCCAGGATACATAAAGTTTCTATTATACATGCTTATTTTTTCGAACGATATTCCTCTATTCTAGCTTTTTTCATTGAGGAGGAATCGTCTTCCGTGCATGCCCTATCCTTTAATAATCATACTGCTACGTTTTCACGCCGTTGTGTAACGTTTGATATTCCCGATTATTCGTTGTACACATTTCTGACGCGCAAGAGGAGGCATTTTAGTTCTAAAAAATCGCGACAGTCATTGACTGTCTGTAAAATAAAATAATATAATTAATATGGAAAAGAAATTTGGCAATTTGATAAATTTGTAAATTTTTTTTTATGAATGCACATAATTTTTTTTTTTTTTTTGTGTACGTTAATTCAGTAACTAATGCTTGTTCTCGACTTTTACCTGAATTCGTTAAGAGCAAAATTATCGAAGCTTTGCTTCCTTTCTTGATAACTTTCACGTCATCAAGCCAAAGTAACTAGTTACAAGTGTTACAAAGTTACAACACAAGAATGACAAGTTTTGTAAGATGACAAACATGAAACAATTACCCCTTGTTCTATGTGTTACGATTTACGAGCTAAGAAAGTAAAGTGATACAGGTCAATATAACTTTTGCGAAACCGAGATATGTGAAAAATATTGCCTCAATAACAAATTACAAAAAAGGTTAATTAATCTTTTATTTATTTATTTAAAAAGTACACAACTATAAACAAAATATATTACAAAGTGGAAAAAAGCGTGAAATTAACCAGCATTCACCAATAATAATGAAGAATTTATGGAAAATCTAAAATTTAAAATCTAAAAGTCCTTTGTTACCCACTCATTTAAAACTATACGATTTTGAGTGGATCCATGTGTATTTGATTTGAAACTACATTATCCTGTAATGATGATGTCTGTTCTAAAACAGAACGACATTTAGCCATAAGATCTAAAGCATCCTTATAATCTTGAACGAATGTGCTTTCATATTCAAAATCCTCAAAGACCCGTTCAAGGAAATACAGCCCGTTAGCATATTCGCCAGCATGAATCAATACATTAGCTACTCTCAACACAAAAACGCTCAAATATCTTTGAGTGTCAAACCCGTATTTTTCATACCAGTTCAAAACTTGATCGAGATTTTGAATTATAGCATTCTTGGACTGGAATATACCATTAGATGCATCGAAAAGGATAAGGATCTTTAGAATAATGATATAAGTCCAATGACGAGTACCAATGTGAGATATGCAAGCATTGTAGAGTTCAATTAATTGAGAATGATCTATAAATGGGAGAATGTTTAATTTTTCTTCTAGAGCAATAATTTGATTTTCTAATTCTGTTTCTCTTACAAACAATCCATGAAGTCTTGGGCTGTTATCTTCAAAACGTGAATTACACATATCGCAAAGCCAATAATTCTGTGCCGTTGATGCTTTGTTTTCATTTGTAGATAAAATTGGATACCGATATATATATCCACCATTCATTCTTCTATGATTTTTACAAGTATTACAATTTGGACAAGGTAAACCACGTGATACATCCATCCTTTCGGTACATCTTGAACATTCACATGTAAACAACTTAGAGCGTTGAAGAATCCTGTGTCTCGCTCCTCTTGAGAGGATACTATCTTTACCAAGATAATCTGTAGTAATCTGTTCACCCTTCGATATTCTTTTGACAGCTGTATGAACACCAAGTCCATCAATAGACTGATAAAAAGTATTTGCTTCACAAGAGTGATTCATTTTACTGCCAAATACGAAAATGGCTGAACCATCAAAATCGAAAGAATGAGAATTCAAAGCGAATATCATGAAGACCTTACGAAAAGTTTCTTCAGGTATGTCTGCCCAAGCTTCAACTCGGTTTATACAAGTTTTGATAATCTTGTCAACATATGTTGAACCAATAATAGACCATGCTGACTCAAGTTGATCTTGAGGAGGAAGATAAAAATTATTTAATATGGCATTTTGAATCTCTGGAGAAGCATCAAAAAATGTTTTGAATGTTGAGAATACACTAGAGTCTATCTCAAATGTACATGAGAATGCACGATCACGTTTCGAAGATAATGGGTGTACAACTATAAAAGGTTTTTCAGATAATACAATTTCGCCTTTTTCAAAATCGCGTGTAGCGTATAAACCATGACCATATTTTTCATTATATTTAACTTCAATACCGTCAATACCGTCCATAATTTTATATGTAAAGGGCAAAAAAAAATGGAATATGTTTGAAAAGTAAGGGAATTTTTTTTTTTGAATTGTGGAAAAAATTAAAAAAGTGGGGTTGTATTTATAATATTTAATTAATTAACGATGCAAGATGTAGATTAAGAGCAAATGTTAAAGATAATGGATACGAGTGGCGTAACATCTGTCGAAAGAGGAAAAAATTCTCAAAGAAGCACAGAGAAACATCTTACATAATATCATTTATCTGAAAAAAAAAATGGGGAACGTGATCAGCTGATGGGGGTTCAATTTCCTTTATGGTAATAGGCAAGTGAAAAACATAAAACAGTGATGCAATGTTATGCAAAAGAAACAATTGGATTTTCTATTAACTTGTGAATGCGTTACCCGAGTTTTACACGACGAATAATTAACAGGTGAAAAAAAAATCGGCAATGTACGAAATTGTGCATGAATATAAACTTTTTTTTTCAACAATGGGTGCATTATAAAGAATTTTGTTATAGCAGCGCGATGGCTCACTTGCAAGTCTAAAGTCCATTAAAATTTGCAAGTTCTTAAAATACCCATTGTTTTCATTTATTCAGAAAGAAAAAAAAATTTTTTAAAGAATGATGAAAATGCTACGATTGTGTTATTATTATTATTATTTTTTTTTTTTTTTTACATTGTTGTATTGTTTTAATTTGACACGCATGTGTTACTTTCCCTGCTATTAAGATACTAGTTATAGGATCGATCTGATTCGTTGAAACCAATGTGATTCGATTTTTTTATCGGATTCATATGAATTCTTTGCATTAAGTTTTTCTCGTGAAACTAAGTGTAAATGTAATTTCTGGTTCACACAGCTTTGTTCTCATGATCTATTGGAGAGGCTTGTATTGTAACACTAATATTAGGCTGGAATTTTGGCTGGAATTTTACGGCTGCTATTTAGCATTAGCCGTGTTTATGAATAAATGAAAATTACGATGTATAGTATAGTGTGAATTTACTAGAACTAGAATAGATTTTCTAGTATGACGAAATAAACAATTATTTTATTCAAATTCATTATTTTCATTTAATTCGTTACTATTTTTATTTTATAGAAATTTATTCATAATAATTTGAAATGGACAAATATCAAGTAATATTTTTATTTTATAACTTTTTAGGTTGTTATTTGTACCAATAAAATTATTTATTAACAATAATTATTTTAATAATAGAAAATTGAAAAATTGGGAGAAGGTTGGTTAAATTTCATATCTTTCTTTTAGTTGTATCAAGAATATACTAACCTTTGGTTGGATCTTGGTCGGATCTTTCGAATGAAGGAACGTATGGTATCGTTTATAAAGCACAGAATCGAGATTCAAACGAAGTAGTTGCGTTGAAACGGATAAGGTTAGATAACGAAGAGGAAGGGGTATCGTATTTGTTTCAACTCTATTTATACTTTAATTGATTCAATTAGTTTAATCTTAATTAATTAATTATATTATTAGGTACCCTGTACTGCAATTCGTGAGATATCATTGTTGAAAGAATTAAAACATCCAAATATAGTGAGGTGAATAATTTTAGTCGGTTTTATATTTTACCGATTTGGATTGATTAAAATTAATTTATTTAATTTCTTTTAAAAGACTTTATGATGTCTTACATACGGAAAAGAAACTGACATTAGTTTTTGAATATTTGGATTCGGATTTAAAGAAATTCTTAGATACATATGGAGGCGACCTGGATAAAGACACAATTAAGGTATTGTTTTTTTTCATTTTTTAATGTTATTATAATAAAAAACATTTTTTTTTATTTATTTTATTATTATTTATTTTAGCAATTAATGTATCAACTTCTGAAAGGGATTGCATTTTGTCATGAACATAGAGTTTTACATAGGGTAGGATTATTAATTTATTTTGAAATTCATAAGTTGAAAATTATTTATCTATATCTATATATTTTATACTAATTAAAGTAAATTTACAGGACCTGAAACCACAGAATTTACTTATTAATAAGGTGAAACATTCACATAATTTTTAATTATTTTAATTAAATCACATTTTAACATAAATTTATTTAATTAAGAGAGGAGAATTGAAATTGGCGGATTTTGGTCTTGCGCGTGCATTTGGAATCCCTGTTAGAAGTTATTCACATGAGGTTATTTAAATTATATTTGATATTAAAAAAAAAAAAAATTTAAAAAGAATATTATAATTAATGAATTTTTACTTAGGTTGTAACGTTATGGTATCGTGCACCTGATGTATTAATGGGATCAAGACAATATTCAACATCTATTGATGTTTGGTCTGCTGGGTGTATATTTGCAGGTTAGAACAATCAGTTATAATAGATTTTATTTATGTTTATTAATATTGATAATTTTTTTTTTTTTAGAAATGGCTTCTGGTAGGCCCCTGTTTCCAGGAAGTTCAATTAAAGATCAGTTACTGCGAATATTTAAATATCCTTTATTTTAACAAACAATCCTATTTTCCAAGTCTATTTTATCATATATTTATATCCTTAGCCATTTTAGTACAGTTTTAGGAACCCCGACAGAGGAAACGTGGCCTAGAGTATCACAGTTGCCAGAATACAAAGTATGTTTTCATCTAGTGATGGATAAATAAATCATTGCATCTTTAATTAAGTATTTAATATACAAAATATTTCGAAAATATTTTGTAGAGTGATTTTGCTATTTATAATCGAATTCCACTAGAATCACTTCTTCCAAAACTTGATTCATCAGGAATTGATTTATTAAGTGTGAGTTAAATCATCTTTTTTAGGTAAAATATTTTTGATTAGAGAAGTCAATGTTAATCCTTAAAAAAAATTTTTTTTTTGATTGCTAGCAGCAATTAATAGAATATCAACCAGAAAAGCGTCTTAGTGCAGAAGATGCACTTCAACATCCATATTTCGAGGAAATTCGTAAAAAGGAACAATCAACACAAACACAAGCAGCAGCATCATCCGTGTAATTTTTCATATTGTTATTTTTATTATCAATTCTTCCATTAAAAAATTCAATATCCTTCCCCTCATATAATTCGCATTCCTAAGTTTTTTATCCAGATAAGATTTGTGTTAATTCAATAATATATATACAACTATATCCATTATTTTTTATATATACTGTATTAGTTACAAATACCAAAAAAAAAAATTGGTATAATTTAATAATGTTTCTTAAATAACAAGATATATTCAATAAAAGAAATAATTTTTTTTTTAATAGAAATATATAAAGTAAGTATTAGATAACAATTTCACCTTCAATAGATTTTTGATCTAAGCCTAATTTCTTTAAACAGGTAAAATATCTTTCTAAACTTTGCGTTTTTAAATATTTTAAAATACTCTGCCTTTTATGCACCATATATCTTAAAGCTCTATAATTATGCTTATCTTTATGATTATTTTTAATATGCTCATGAAGATTTAAAATTTTAGCAGTCCAAACAGCAGCTATTGTTAAAAATTAATACGTTAATTTGGAAATACTAATGATAAAAAAATAATAATTTTAATTTACTTACCTTGAACTTCAGCACTACCAGTATCACCTTCTTTTCTAGCAAATTCTTTTATAGCTAATTGAATATTATGTAATAAAATACCTTTAGAGCTAGCATTATGTAAACCAGTTAAATTTTTAAGTATTTGAACTCTTCCTAATTCTTTTTCGGGTTCTGTTGTAGAATTTTCTATTATAATATCTGGTGCAATTTTAAATAAAAATTCTTCATCTTTTCCATCCAAAAAAAAATTCCTATATTGTTTATTTTCAGATAATAAAGGAGTTGAGAGAGATGATGTAGAATTAGCTGAAGCATAAATTTGTGAAGGACGTATAAGTGAATTTGTAAATGGTGTTGGTATTCCTGTTATAACATTGGATCTTTTCGAATTTTCTTGTTGCAATTTTGATATTTTTTTTGCAATATTTCGACGTTTTATTTCTCTTGGATGGCTTTTTTGTATGAGAGTTGTAGTGTGAAATAAACGCGCTATATTCAATTTTTTTCTTTTTTAGTTTTTAAAACGAGTTTGAAACCAGAAGGAAATAATATTTGAAATTAATTTACCCTTCAACGTTGTAAAGAGTTTATTACTTGAAGGAAATAAATATCTTTTATAATAAGAAAACATATTATAACACAGAAAAAGAGATGAGTGCAAAAAAAAAAAAAATTTTAATCTGTCCAATTAAAAATACGCAATGAGTATTCTTTGATCGTCAGTACAGAATGTCGTGACGAATATAATCAATCTCAAGGAAAAATTGCCAATATAATATATACTCCAAAATTAATTTGCTAAATCATTATTTAAAATTGAAAATTTCTGAAATCTTACATTATAATGGACTAAGAGAATCAACGTAATTTTATGTAAACACACAGCAATGATTGTTCGAACTAGGCCATTCAAAGTATTGCTTTATGGTTTGCTGTACATTTCGCCTTTTTACATTAAAAACTGCACATGACCAAAATTTTTGCGCCTATATATATATATATATATATATCACAAAAATTTTTGGTCATGTGCGCAGGATGAGAGATTAAGATATTTAACCAAAAATATTCGTTATCATTTGATTCGAATTTTGATCGCATTCATTATGAATGATTCCAACCATCATAAAAATATGTTTAAAACCCTTTTGCAGGAATGAAAAGAAGAGAAAGTATATTTGAAATATTTACAATGAAAATCAAAAAGTGCAAGTGTTAAAAACTTTTATAGATTTTAGATATTATTCTTTCGACTAATGTGTATATTCATTTCGGTGCATTTCATTGTAACGAATCCGAAATCTAATCAATAATCAGGGATCTTACTAAATTCGGTAATCGTTATATAACGGATTATCAAATTATAGTTGTACTAAGTAAATACCATTAGAAGAAACATTTCAAAAGGAATTTTATGTCCGTTTTACTACCGACTCTACCGATTTGTGTGAAAAATGTGTTGCGTAAGTAACTTTATCTTCCTATTTATATTAAACCTGATCTAAAATAAATTTAATTTTTTATTTTTTTTATTTTAATAAGATCTTGAAAGCTAGACGAAATGATAAGTTTAAGGGTTGTACATTCGATAAAGGCGAGAGCTGCTGGTCTTCAATGTAGTGGAATAAGACTTATAAAAAACCAAAAAAGAGCAGAAAATGCGTTACAATACATAAAGCGAACAACTTTAACAAATAATGGTCTACACCTTCCAAGAATTCTTAATAACAACCTTAATAGCTTTTCACTCTCAACTTCACAAAAGTTAGTACCAAAGTCATTAATTTATCAGTGTAGACCTTTTCATGCAACACAACCGACTTCAGCGACTTCTTTTATAACATTTAAAACAGTCAATGCAGTATTGGTAATACGTAAACTTAGTAATTTATTATTCTCATTTTTACCTCTTGCATTACGTAAACATCCAAAAACAGGACGACGAAGACGTTTGTTGTTATTTATAACAACGGTAATGCCGTTAACAGGGTTTTGTATATTAATTTTAGCAGGTATAGAAAAAGCACCACATACAGGACGTCTTAGGTTTAAATTTATGTCGGAAGAAGAAGAAAGTGAACTTTGCGATTTAGCATTTAAAAATGAAGTGGAAAAGTATAAAAATAATTTCCTCTCGCTAGATAGACTTGAAAGCAAGTTAGTTTATCATGTCGCGAGTAATTTAGTTAAAGGGTTAAACGATGATTTAATGACTTTGAAATCATTCAAAAATTTAAGTGATAAAGAAAGTGGTGAGAAAGTTGCTAATATTATAGAAGAAAATGTTGATAATATGAGTGATAAAAATACGAATATACAACAAGGTGAAAAAAATCCTAAACATTTTGAAATTTACGTTATTGAAGATGATGATGTGTTTAATGCTGTTTCTTTTGGTGCTTCCAAGAAAATTGTCATATTTACTGGTAAAGTTACGCGTTTATTTTCAAAATTCTCGCGTGAATTCCTTCCTAATATCCTAATCTTTAGTCTATTCTGTACGAAATAATTTAATTTAGGTTGGCTCAAATTGATTAATTATGATGAAGAATATCTTGCATTTACATTATCTCATGAAATTGCACATATTATACAGGGTCATTCAAGTGAACCATTTGGAATTAGTCAAATATTGTTCATGTTTGCAGGTACCCTTAAATTATATTAATTTTAATTTATTTAAAATTAGAATTATAACATCCTTTCTCCCTTAATTAGATACGGCTCGTACGTTGTTATGGTTTCCATTTCTCTCAGCATTGGGACCTTTAATAAATGATTATTTGAATTCAGCAACAGAAAGTTTAATTGAAAAATATACAACAGGGAGGTATAATCAAAGAGCAGAAAAAGAAGCTGATATAGTTGGATTACAATTGATGGCACTTTCAGGATATCATCCAAAGAAAGCCGTAGAATTATGGAAATATTTATCATCATTAAATAATCCAATTAAGACTGAGACACCCTTACAAGATAATGTAATTGAAGAAGAAATTGTCCGAACGGATGGTATTGAAGAAAATTATCCTCTTATTCAAAATTTGCAAGATTTTTTTGCTTCACATCCCTTGGAAGAAGTTCGCGCCGATTATTTATTTGATATGTTACCTGAAGCAGAAAAAATCTATGACGAAGTTGCTAATAAAGGTGGAAATGCCATATCATTTATTTTTGATAATCATGTTGAGGAATTGAATGAACCTATTAAAACCATTAAAAATACTGAAGGACAGATTATATCTAGAATTTGGAATAGTTTAAGATATTTAATTGGATTAAATCCGGAATCATAAAATAATTTCATACTGTTTTCACTTAAGCATTTATCTTTGTATATATATATAGTAAACATTTTAGTAAATCATCATATGTGATCTATGTGATCTTAGAAAATCTGGTATTAACTCATTTTAGTTTTCCACCAATTCCTTTAATTAATTAATTTATTTATTTATTATTTATATATTTTTAGGATTTTAATAACTATATTTCTCATTCATTAATAAATTAAATCATCTGTTTATTTATTTTTCACAAGTTTCTACTATTTGACTTATGATACTACTGCTTTTCAGAAGATTTCAGTTTAATCGACGTAAATTTTTTTAACGTCATTTTTATTAAATAATATTAGAAAGATACCGAAAAAAGTCCTCACATTAAATAATCTATAAATCTTGTCTATTATCTATTTATATAAAAAGGTAAGATTTAAATATGAATAAATATAATATAAAAATATGACAAAAAAAAAAAAAAATTATATTTTTATCTTAAATCAAGATAAAGTAGCACTAGCTTTTTCGGATTTAAAAGCTAATCTTTTATCATATAAATTTTTAATTTGTTCAAGTACCATAAAAGTAACAACAGTATGTGGACCTAATCTTACAAAAGCTGGTACCCAACCTTTAAATAAAGCTAAAGGACCTTCAGCACGAATAATAGTTGATAAAACTTGCATAATACTCTATTTAATAAAAGAAAAAAGAAGTAAGAAAGAAAATTTTCTTAAATAAATGAATGAATAAATTCTTAAATAATTTATTAAATTACCTTTGCTTGTGATGAAGAATTCATAACACGAGTTTTAATAACATCAACAGGAGAACAAACAGTTGTAGCCACCAATCCCTATTAAATAAAATATATTATATAAAATCAATTATTTAAAGCAAATATTAATAAATAAATAAATAAATATATATATATATATAACTTACCGCCATAACGCTACTAAAAAAATGAGTGATAATATTATCTTTAAAAAATTTAGTAGATAATAACATTTGTTTAGTTTGATCATAAGTAGCCAATTGAGAAGAATTCATTAAAATAGCACGATTCACATTTGGACCAATTCCTCTTGTTAAACCTCGAAAACCATCTTCTTTTACAATACGATATAATCCATCAAGAGCATGTTTATAATTTCTACGATTTTCTATTGGTAATTTTGCATCATTTTGCATACGAACCATAACTAAATCTGCTGGATTACCAAAAGCTCCACCAATAGATCCAGCTATTGATGCGCATAAAATCTTTTTTGTAAAAGGCAATTGTTCTAGATGAAAAAAAAAACAAAAAATGAATTAATTAAATTTATTAAATACAGTACAATCGAAAAAAAAAAAGAATATTTACCCTGATTTTTTGATATTAAATTTTTCAATTTATCATAAACACCAAATCTCATAGTAGAATAAGTAATTTGTCTTAATATACTAGCGGATAAACCACTATATAATCCTAAAATACCTTCAGTTTTTATTATTTGTATCATGGTATAAATTGTTGATGCTTTATTTACTCCATGTGTTGTTTGTAACCTTACTTTGGTTAAATCTAATGGATGACTAACCGTACAAGCAATGCATGATGCCGCCCCTTATATATTATGAAGGAGAGAGAGAGATAGATAAATATTTTATTTTGGAATTAAATTAAATCTAAATTAACAAAAAACAATTATACCTCCAAACCAAAATGGATATTCAATCTTCCTTGATGCTGAAGAAGGTGAAGGTAATGAAATGATTTTATTTGATTTTACAGAATCCATTATTATCTATATTTTGTTTCTATTTAAATAAAATTCAAGGAAACAATAATTAAATACAATATTATTATTAAATTATAATTAATGATTAGGGAAAGACGGGAAAGAAAATTTTTTTTTTTCCCTTATTTTTTCTTATTTTTAAGTAAACTACCGAAAATTAAATCTAAAAAATTGTCATACCAAAAATAAACATTAATCTCGTTGATATCCGGAACTTTTTGTAGTACATCTAATGATCTAATACTGAGTAGATCAAGATTTAGCAAATTTTACATAATAAAAAATCAATTTGATCTTTTTTGTAAAATAATAGATAATAGATATAGATCGACATGGATATTGAGGAATATGAAACTATTGAAGCATATGAAACACACATGAAACGTGTTCACGTTAACAACATCACGTGAATCGTTTATAATGCTTCTTAAGAATTCATTTAAAAATTAGATATAGTTAATATGGTTACGATTCGCTAATTTGATGCAATTAAAAAATATTTTAATTGTTTAAAAAAAAATCATGTTATTTATTCTTTTCTTTTTTGTTGTTGTTGTGATATCGTTATTTATTTGTTTATTTTAATTAAACTAATAATATGAAATTTCCAAGTTAAGAATACTCTTGTAAGAAGGATCCATAATTTGCACCAATTAACGAATAAAAATCACTGACGTATGTTAAGTACGAGGGTTGAGATGAAATTCTTGATTTACATTGCGTTGTTATTTATTTAATGCAATATTAATAGTTTCAGATTGATATATAGATTTACATTACCATAAATGATGAACTGCAAAAGAAAAAAAAAAAAAAGTTTCAAAAATGAGCTGATATTTATAATGTTTGTTTTGTTTTATTTGATTTTAACATGGTATGATTTTTTTTCTTTCCCTTTTCGGTTTATAAAAAAAAAATATTCCAACTAGTAATAATTTGCATTTTTTTTTTATGGTTTTACGAATTTCTTTTATTGGAGAATTTTTTGTTAATGGGGACAATCGACATTTTGCATCTTATTACTTGTTAACAAATTCTTTTAAAGAGAAGAATTCGACAAAAAGTAATCAATTAAACTTTATAATTGAAATTTTAATTGTTGTTTCGTTTTACTTTTTATTCCTGCACGCAAATAACGATTTTAACTTTAAACAATGTATTTAACTTATTATTATTAAATTACTCCCTTTGTCAATCAAAAAGAATACTAAATATACAATTCCCCGAATTTATAACTTACCGATTTGGTAATTTTGTTGTGTTACTCTTCTCCTTCATGTAACATTTTTTTTATTATTATATTAGCAGTTTTTTCACTAAAAAAAACGATTTTTTTTTTTCAAATAAAGTTTTTTCTACCTCTCTCTCATAAATATACCTATATAAATATTAAATCATTCTTTTAGAACAATAACTTTTTAAAACATTTTTACTTCTTATTATTATTATTCAACCGGTATCATATATTACACTTTCAAAGTAGATGGCATTGAAGGTTGCTATGACTTTTAAGCAATAAATTTACTTTGTTGTTAAAATTCCATCCTCTTTTACTCCCACTTCTGAAAATAATGTTGACGTTTTTTACATTTTTAAATTATTATTGTTCCTCTTTATAGTACGAGTTAGAACAATGGGGTGCCGCTGTCGAAGCTTATGATGCAGAAGATTTCGATAAAGCTTTGGAAATTTTTGAAGTATGCTTAAATAAAAAAAAAACTGATCTAATTAATTCATATAATTGTAATTTATCTCTTTCCTTATTCATCTTATATATATTAAATTTATTAGACTATAGCGGATTCCGCAAAGTTTCACTTTAACATGGGTTTGATATATGCCACTCTCGGTGAACATGAAGAAGCGGTATGTCAATTGAATTTTTTTTTTTTTTTTCTTTTTTCTTTCTTTTCTGATCTTTATTTATTAACAATTTTAGAATTTGTGTAGTGTCGACAATATAAAAAAGCTGTTAAATTAGATCAATTTTTTGCCGTAGCATATTTTCAAAAGGGTGTTTCACATTTTCTGTTGGGTGAATTTGAGAAAGCTTTAGGAAATTTCAATGATTCTTTATTGGTAATTTGATATTTTCTTATTTATTCATAAAAAAAAAATATTTAGCATTTATTTTAAAAAATTTATTCTTTTTTTTTTTTTATAGTACCTACGTAAAAATATGCTTATAGACTATGAACAATTAGGGTTAAAGTTTCGACTTTACTCATGCGAAATTCTTTTTAATCGCGGTCTTTGTTACTTATACCTTGGTAAAACGGAGCAGGGTATGGGAGATTTCACATCATCCCAAAAAGAAAAACAAACAGAAGAACATGATGTTATTGATGAAGCCATTTCGGTTCAGGGTCAAGTAAGCAATTTTTTTTAAAATATTTAATAATTTTGAAATTTTAGTTAATCTTATTCTTTTAATATTCCCCCCCCCCGTATTATAGGGTTTCACTGTATTTTCAATTCCAGTTGGAGTAATTTATAGACCTCCTGAAGGAAAACTTAAGAATGTGAAGACAAAAGATTATTTAGGTAAAGCAAAATTGGTTGCTGCTGTAGACCCTGAAGATGCTTTCACCGGTTTCTCAGGTGCTCAACAACAAAAGGTATACAAAATTACTTAAATTTTTATTTTTATATCATTAATTATATATGATGAATAATATGTATAAATTATATATTTGAACCCCAAAAATAGAAACAACAACAAAATACAACAACACCAATTACAAAGGCTAACACTGAAGGTGCTGTTATGCAATTTGAGAGTTCACAATCACGACCGGAATCACCTGAACCATCTAGACCTCGATCATTGTCTACCAATGCAAGAGAACCTCCATTTCCCACTAAAGCGGTCAGAAATTCAAGTAAACGACGTCCTCCTCAAATTGAAGGTTCTCCTACTTTACCATATGCTGATGATAAAATTTCTAATGGTTTTATTCCGGGCAGAAGGTCACCTGCTCCTGATGGTATGATGTCATTGATTCAATGGGTGTAGGACAAGAAGAGTCAAGCTTTTTTCTTCTTCATAATGGTTCTATAAACAGTTAGAATTCATAATAATGTAATTATTCTAATATTGTAGATAACGGGCGTAGTTCATTAAATCCTCCTGGTAGATTAAACTCTTTAAGAACTCCTAATCGTGGACCACCTCTTAGAGACGGTCCTATGCGATCTAATTCTTTGAGGGATCCCCCTAATCGTTCAAATTCATTAAGAAATGGCCCACCTAGAATGAATTCTTTAAGAGGTAGAGGAAATGCAAGAGCAATGCCTCAAAGATCAAACACACAGGGTCGTGCCCAATTCTTACAGCAACAAATGTCGAAAATGTCTGTTTCGGATGATGATCAAGGTTATAACGATTATTTCCAGAATAATGACCAATATTCGAATAATAATCTTGTCAGTCCACCACTGAGTAATGAAGATTATAGTCAAGTGTATGATTTCAAGTTAGGAGGTGATCCATATTATAATGGAGATAATGCATATAACTCACCAAATAATGGTAATAATAATAGCAATAGAAATCCCGGTCCACCTTTGTCACCTGCTCGTTCACCAAGTTTGCGTGGTCGTGGTGCAAGTTCACCTGGAAGAGCAATGGGTTTCAAACCATCTCCTTTATCTTCGCAAGGCGGTTTAATAACTCCACCTATGGCAGATAACGGCGAAGAAAATTATGCCAGTTTAATTTTCGATGAAGACGGTTATGGTTACGGTGATGACGACGAGACAAAATTCGAAATGCTTCCTCCACCACAAAAACATATGTCAACACAATCTTCATTCAATAATAATAGTGGACCATTACAAAAACCAACAAAGGTACGTAATAAATATATTTATTTTGTTATAAAAATTTTCACACACTTTCTTATTTCTTCTTTATTTTAGATTAAGATTAAATGTTATCATAAAGACACTCGTGTAGTTTTGGTTTCAGCAAATATAAAATACCCAGATCTTATTAAACGGATACAAGAAAAATTTGCTATAGGTGCATCGCTGCAAATAAAATATAAGGACGAAGATGGTACATTGGTCACAATGATAGATCAGGATGATTTAGAGATGGCTATATCAATGGTTCCAGAAGCCCCAACCGATACTGGTAGAATGGAGGTAATTGTTTTGCCTTTATAAATCTCATAATAAAATTCGAAATAATTAGAAATTTATTTATTTAAATATTTTTTTTTTTTATTATTATTATTATTTATAGATATGGATAGAAATGGAATAATGATCCAAAAAAAAAAAAATAAAAGTAAAAGTAAAAAATAAATTAAAAAAAAAACTTAAATGAGAAATAGAGGATTTTTTATTAAGATGGGTTCTTCGAGCTGGAACGTATTGTAAAAGATACCTCAGATCCCATTTTATGAGTTAAAAAAAGGTTCAAAAGTATTTTGTACATGATTGTTTATGAAATGAAAATTGATTTATAATTAATTCTAAAATTAACATGGCTGTTATAATTATTATAATTCTATCGTCATAGCCCAACTAAGGAAAAAACCATGCGAATTAATGAATGATATTCTTTTTTATATATTTATGACAATTAATTTAATATATTAAAATATTTTTTTTTTTTATATTTACCGTTTAATTTACTAGACATCTTTTTTGTTAATATGTTACCATAACATAAATTTTATCTCATGAAATTTTGTGTTTTATTACTTTTGAACCTTTATTAATTCGATCACTTAAATTTGTATTTAGGGACAATTTTCTTTTTTGGACATTTTTTTTTTATTTAGAATCAGAATTCATTGAATTCATTAAAAAAAAGGAAGATTCTCTTTTACATTATACATGTATAATTCGAACTTAACAAGATTAAGAGTTGGTTTATTTATCATACACATTTATTTTATTTTATTATTCATAATAATATATATATTTTTTGTTATATTATCAAATTTTACTTTTTGAAATTTTAAAAGTGTTGTTTATAGAGAGTAGAATTTATTTTTCTCAAGTTTATTCAAAAAAAAAGTGTATATGTATTTATGATAGTTTTATTAATAGTAAGTAATTCAGGCGATGAAAACTTAATTTATAATTAGAACTTATTTAATAATAAATTATGGTTTATTTTAGGTAAAAAAATTTCTCGCGTGATATCCATGATATCTCATTTGATTATTTTCTGAAAAGTGAAATATACACCTTCAGACGTTTCTTTTTCTGTTCTCTTTAACTCGGGCGGTGGCGTATGCTCCCATTCCGCAGAATTATTTTTCTGAAGAGTTGGGATAGGTATTATAGATCATTCTTTAATAGCCAGTATAACCGGACTTGTGTCGCTCCTGTATCTGTAAATAGTTTGATAGAATAACCCACTTCTTAAAGTAAAATAAATAAATAAAATAAAATGAAAAGTGAAATAACGCACCGAGGATAGGATTTAAGCAATCCTCAGCCCTTCGCTTAAGATATTGATATACTCATTTTCGTGTACAGTTCCATGTATACGAAATGTACTGTACATTTTGAATAATGTGGCCAAAAATGAAGTTATTGATGCTTTGCATGAATTATTCAATTTCTTAGACATTAAAAGTAAATCTAATATAGTATGTAAAGGATACAGAAAATGAAAGAAGTCACAACGATTTCACATTTTACTTGAGAATAACGATAACCTTTATAGTCTCGCGCAAGTTTTGTATGCTTAATAAACGAATATATTGTATACCCATAATATATTTTTTGCATTGCATTATAACGTTGCTAAAATGATATTGACAGTGCATTACAATATATTTTAATTGTTCTAATAATAATGTTAAAGAAAGAGTACTTGTATATACTGTATATAGGTCACAATAAATGTACCTTAATATGATCAGCTAACGTTGTTGTGCTCCAATAAGGTATTTTCCCGTTTACTCAGCATAATTTTAGTTTTAGGAAGATGGTCTACTTTCAAATTTCCTTTTTTATGATATCAAGATTTTTGTTGTCATACATAATTGTGGTTTTGATTGTTAATCAGATTCCAAAATAACATTTAATTTAAAACTTTGATCTGAATTTTAAGTAATTTAGTAACCTTCAATTTATATTGATCTTATTAAACGTATGATCAATTAACTTTATATATAAATTCTTGTTGATGCCAAGAGTTTAGAAAGGAATGACAAGTTTGTTGTTTAATTCCACATGTTATTTCAACCAATGAAGAAAAGAAAATATAAAATCTGCAAACAATTTATGGTTTTATTCTTTGTATTTGATTTTTTTGTTTGTATTTTACCTGAAACTTACGACATAAAATTTGTAATACCATCATGTGCTGGATATAATATCGGTACAGATATTCTGCACGAAACTTTGAAACAAGACCGAATAAGTAAAATAATACGAAACGTTTGGAGTAGATCATGTTTCGATAGTTGCATAAGATAATAGATCAAGCCTCGCGTAAGCACTGCTTGTATTATACTATCTTTAATATGATTTTATCTACAAACCAATCTTTTCTAATGTAATATCGTCCTACGAATTTCCATTAGTATAGTATATCTTCTTTTGCTTTGATATAATATAACCAAAAATTTTGTTTAAAGCGGTAGCTGTAAATGATAATTACGATTTACGATCAGTCCATTGTTCTATAATTCAAAAAAATAGGGGTATACCATTATTAATAGATAAATAAGTTGATCAATAAATATAAAAGATGATTGAGATCTAATTATATAATTTAATAAAATATAAAATATAAAATACGCACTTGTCCACTTTTCCTTGTACGGATTTGGGCATATAACTAATTGCTCTTATAATTATTTTTTTCTTTTTTATACGCATAGTTAAACTATTAAATAATTTCCTCTCAATTAAAAAAAAAAAAAAGTTAAATCCAACATCTATCATATATTAACCATAACATAATTATTATATAAAATTTTCCTTATTTTTTTCCCTTACGATCTGCGCCTCTTCTCACGATATCCAAATGGAACGATAATTGAGATTCGTTTTATGAGTTCAAGAATTACTCAGAAGTGAACCCGTGGACACATCTATGCCTCCTGAATCCACCAATTCCTCATTTTTCTTGAGAATTATTAATCTTTAAACTATGTACTTAAGTACAGAGTACGGAAATACAACAATAATAAATACTTTATATATTTTGTCAAGATATTGGTATTTTCCATGATACCTTATAGAAGAATCGGAATAACGCATGAACTTATAATTGATTGCATATATTTTATGATGAATTCAAAAACTATTTTATAATAGACTAAGAGCTAAGTTCATTATTGTATTAACCTCGCATGGGTATGTGGATAATTATGAAATCATATTATAATTGGATTGGTACCATTTGGTAACAAATTTCAAAATTTTTAATGAAGAAACTCGTCAACTTGAATAAGGATTTACAATGAATATGAATGGTATTGATTATTAGATTTCAGGTGGATTGGCTATGATTACTGAAGATTTGCCGCAAGGAAACGACATGGCTAAAATTTTTCTTCGAAACGACTGTCAATGTCATCGTTCTGAGCGACCTTGAACTAGGATACTTTATAATAACAAAGTTTGCGTTTGCGCAATTGTTCCCATAGACGATGTTAGCATGAAACCAAGATAGACCGCTCAAGCGAGATAGGAGGGGAAAGACAATGCCAGCAGTGGCAGAATAATAGCTAATCATCTTATAATGACTACTACAGTATATGATTACTCTTAACTTTCTTAAATGGAAGTGTTTGATAACAGAAGTGATTTTTTTTGATATATCAATGCTTTATTCACAATTTATTTATATGTTTTCCTTGTATTAATATGAATTTTCAAATTCTTTTTTAATATATTGCACTCAATTTCCAGATTTGAGTAATGCAAATGATAAAAAGAAAAAAAATTTTTTTTATTTACTTATAATAGAATTTGTTAATAAAAATGTTCAAGATATAGAATGAGAATAAAAAATTGTAAAATGTTCAGAATAATTTGCAAAAAAATTATAATCAATTCCCTTATTTCAATATTTACTCCTAATATATTTCTCTATAATGAACCCTTCTTTCTATTAAATAAATTAAAAATAATTATATCAATTAGAAGATTTAGATTAAATGATTTTTTTTTTAAAAAAAAAAAAATTCAAATTTATATCTTACCAATTAAAACAGGCCAAGGATCCTCGTAATTTTGATTGATTGAAGGTATAACACATAATAATTTCTTACATAAATTATGATCAAATTCAATTCTAGTATCTTTACCAATCCTTAATTCTTTCAAACGTTTTCCAGTATCTCTAGCATAATCACCTATAGCTTCAAGTAAAGTATCATCAAATTTTTCCACATCTAAACTTAAAATTTTTAATTTTGCAATAGTATTTTCTAATATACAAGTTAAAGATTCAGGAGCGATATTATATCTACTTTCTAATTGTAAATGTAAAAGATTTGTAGGTAAAAGTTGACCAATTTGTTGACAAACTGTAATAGAAAATAAACGACTACTAATTCCCACATCACTTAAAGATAAATGTGAAAGAGAAGTTGAACAAGAGATCCACTCAAGTTGTTGTATAGGAGGTATAGTTCTAATAGATAATGAACTTAAATTAGGAATTTGTGTATTAATAATTTGGGATAATTCAGGATTAAAAAAATCAATAATTAATTCTTTTAAACGATTTTTTGATATCATTATAATAGTAGTACAAGTTAAATCTGAAAGAAAAGTTTCACTATTATTTTCATTATTTAAAGTTAATTTGTTAATAGTAAGTTGAAATGATTTATATAAAGAATCTGGTAAAGTAATATCTTTTTCTTGATAACAATTTATAAATTTCAAATTTTTTAAATTTGAACATTTTGTTAAAATTTCTAAAGAATTCCAATCAATAAATATTTTTCGAAAATCCAAACTTGTTAATGAAGTTATTTGACTTGTAAGTGAAGAAAAAATTGAAGCAGATCTTGAAGGATTAAAAGAACCAACTAAAGGTGATAACATATTAAAACTTGATAAATTATTTTGAGATTCGATTAATTTTGGAATTTGTTGAGATAAAGGACAATCATAATATGGAGTGACAATAATATGATTAATATATTGAGAATTATTAATTATAGTCATTAATAAATTAGATAAATGACCTTGATGATCCACATAAGTACAATCTATATGAAGTTCATTTAAACGTGAAACAGCTCTTTGAATTCCAGAGAAAGAAACAAAATCAGTATTATTATTATCATAACAAAGTTGTTGTAATTCACAATCTAATTTTTTAAAACCATTACATTTGTTAAATAACATTTCCAAAATTAAAGATTCAACATTTTGAAATTGAGCTCTACGTTTAAGCATATAATCAGTATTCTTTTCCCACCATTGACAGATTGATACTTGTAAATTTCCAATATGAAGTTCTTTTAAATAAGTTGGATAATCGAATAATGTTTTTATATTTTTAATTTTATGACCTTCATCGATTAATTGTTGAGTTGCTTCATCAGAAAGACAAGAAATATAAGTTCTAATAAGTAAATAACCTTTTTCATTATCATTTCCATCAAATCTCATATTATTAAATGGATGAGACCATAATAATGAAATAGCCACTTGACACCAAGATCTATTCACTAAAGTCCAAGAATAAAGAGATGCTTGATCATTTTCTCTATCAAGACTTTTTAAAATTTCTTCAATGCAATCTGATGTAAGTTTTGGTGTATCAATTTTTCCTTTTGTTCTAAATCCTAAAGGTGTGGGACTCATGTTATTCTAAAAATAAAATTTGGTTTATAAATTAAAATTTTGTTAAATAAAATAAAAATTATTATATTAAAAAGAAAAAAAAATTGAAAAAAATTATCCACTCACATTTTCTTAAAAGTGATAATAAAAGTTTGTGTAAAGTTTATTATAATGATAGATTAAATAAATCTTTTTTTTTTTTTTTTTTATTTGAAGTGAAAGAAGAAAGAAAAAAAGAAAAGTTGTAAGAATGTCTGCTTCTAATTCGTTCAAAAAATTGAAATGATTTTTATAAGTAAATATTGAGGTTTATATATATTGATAACAAATTTCGATTACTAAATTCGAGCAACAATTCATAAGACAGTAATGCGTAAACATGTATGAAATGTACACACAGTTAACCAATTATACCATTTAATTTTTATTTTTGAACCAATGATCGACAGGTAAGAAATACATGCTCTAATCCATATTTCCAATTTTAGTAATGATAAAAAACACAATGTCGTAATTCCTCAAAGAATTAACGAAATTTGATGAAAATCAACTTTAAAAGAGGCAATCGCTTCTTTTTAGGTTATATATCACATGATCGTCAACGAAAATTTTCCCATCAGGCCACCCACGAAAAAAAAAAATATTTTTCTCTCTGTTCTTTAAATTAAATAATAGTTGATAATAATATAATATAATAAATTTATAATAATCATCTTATCATCCTTTTTTTTTTTTTTTATTTCACTAATTTTTTTGAATCATTTCATATATATATTGGTGAGTAAAGGAAAAAAAATTTTTTCGATGCAAGCAATGCATGGGAACTTTATTTTTTTTTTTTTTCGAAATTTATTAGATCGACCTTTTTTTCCTAAATGATTTACATTTTACACTCGTTTATATAAAAGAAAGGATGAAATAACCATATAATCGATTATTTCTTGCATAATTATTTATTTAAAATATAAAAGTACAGAGAAAATTCTCGCCTCTTTTTTTTTTTAGGGTTTATTTCCTTTTATATTAAACTCATTCGTGTATCTATTTCGCCTTCTCACATATACGATTTAAACTGCATAACCAATTGTAGGTTCGTGGCATTTAAATAAACAAAAATCGTTAAATCGTGGCGCAGCAAACCACTTTTGAGTAAAATTAATGTCAGATATCAAATCTAATCATTTTATTATTTAATATCTATTGTCATTGTTATTATTGTTGGGGGAAAAAAAAAAAATTTTGTACATATTTATATTGAAAATAAATAATATAATGAAAAAAAAGGTATAAAACTAAAATAATACAAAAATTATTTTTTTTATGATGAGAATCTTATCTAATTTACGGTAGAACATTTCCATTTAAACTAATTATCTTATTATTGTTCTCATCATATCCTGTGAAAAAAAAAGTGTTAAATGTTGCATCAAAGGAAATCATATTTGGCTTCACTATTCGAATATTGTCCAATTAAAAGTATCAACGAACTAGAAAAAAAAACAATACTTATTTTTTTAATCTGTATCTTTTTTTCAGTGAATGATAAAAATGATAAAAATGACGAAAATCATACCTCATTAATATGCAAACATTTTGAACTACTACAGCTACCCCGAAATAATACTCATTATCGGATGTATAATAATGATTTATAAGATACTTGTATACGAAATAAAACTATTAAAAAAAAAAAATTATGAAATTTTCATTATAATCCATTAAATTATAATAAATTAAAAGATAAATTATTATAATCATTATAAAATATATTTACCACTGAACCTATTAAACCGCCAACCAAAAGAGTGAAACCAAAAAATAAGTATAGGCGTGCTCTCCAGAGCATCCTACGTGGAAATATATAAAATTCACCACTAAAAATAGATTTATCAATCAAAGCCACTCTGAAAATAAAATGTTTAAACAGTTAACTATTTTGTCACTATAATTATTATAAATAAAGATATCGTCTAAAAGATTTATTATATTTACATAATCATTCCAAGAGTCGTTATAATACCAGTTATAACTTCTCCAACAGTAACGTTAACACGGTTGTATACTAAAGCATCAATAAATGCCCACCATCCTATAGCAAACTTATAAAAGTAATATTTGTTTTTGATTTAGAATAAAATAAAACTTTTTTTCTTAATAAAAAAAGAAAAGGAAATTTTTCTTACCAGTCCTCCAGATACATATACTGCAATAAGTTTTGTTTGAGGTAAACGATAACATATTCGTCCATTATCAAATTCAGAAACTGGAGATAAATTTGAAGGAGTGGAGGAAGAAACAAGAAGTCGATGAATCATGATGAGATTATGATTATATTTTTTAGGATTTTCTTTTTTTTTTTTTTTTGTGTTTTTTTTTCCTCGTTAATTTCTGGTTCCTAATGAGAAAAATGAAACAACTAAATAAATAAAATTGCTTTTTATATCGGTATTTAATTTTACCTAATAGATTTACTGATGTGGCAATAAATTTTTTAAATAGGAAATAAAATTCCGGCTGCGGCTCTTTTTGTCAATAAAAATTAATAATAAAATGCATAAAAAAAAGATTATGTTAATCCTGATTTGCTGCAATTACAAAAAACGCCATTCTTTCAATCGCGTAGTTCAAATATGGTTAGATGTTGGTTGATTAATTTCGTACCATTAGTGTCTCAAGTATCACCACGTGAAGCCTTCTCACACTATATATACATTTTGTGCTTCTCACATGGCTAAATAACGTTTAGCTTAATTAATTATTAATTATATTGGTTGAGCGATTATTTTTTACTCAAAACAAAAGTTCTTTTTAATGTTGATTCATGATATTCATATGAATATTTATTATGCCCTTTTTCCCTATTTTTTATAAAGAAATTTTGGATCTTGTTTTTATAAATATTTTTTGTGATTGAAATGAGTTCTGTATATACATTTTTGCGATCAATATATATATATATATATATTTTTTTTTTTTTTTTACGTGTGTGTGTATATAATTTTTTTATTTTAACGAAATAGTTAAAAAAAAGTCTATCGAAAAAAAGTTTATTAATAGAATTCCCACAATGATTATCAAAAAACGATTCCTTTAAATCAGAAGGTTTTGATTCTTATCTTGGCGTAACATTCTTTATCATTTCTCATTGTAAAGTATCTTTATTTGTATAAATAAAAAAACTTGATTTAAAATTCGAATTTTCCCTAAATTCTCATGCGGTTAAATTTAGTAGTTTAATAGTCTAATATTTGTGTGACCATAAAAAGTTGTAAAACATGATAAACTAAATTATTTTTAATATATTCCGAAATTTTTTCTGAATCTCGGAAATTGTTTAATGTTACGACTGTGACGTAAATTCTATATCTACGTCATCAAACATACTGCGTCCAAATAAAGTGTATCACTATCAACTTCCTATTATGGATACCAAATAGATCTTTTTTAATCGATAAATCGATAAAAAAATCTTTTTTAATTCTTTACTTTTTTTTTCTTACGATTCAAAATTCGAGAAATAAATTGGGTAAGTTATTTTAATTCAAAATATCGTTCATTACTTTTATATAAATCTTTTTTTTTTTTTTTTTTTTTTTTTTCCCTTCAAAAAAAAAAAAAAACTTAGCGAATTAATGAATATCAATGAGTTTTCCACTTCCAATCGAATTATTAAGAGAAATTTTCATAAATCTTCATAGTGAAGAAGATCATGCTGATTTATTCTGTGTCGCATTTGTAAATCGGGAATGGTGTAAAACGGCAATTCCTCTCTTATGGGAATCTCCTTTTTATTCAATGACAAAAGAAACTATTTGGAGATGTTTAAATATTCGTACTTATATTTCTGGAATTAAAGAGGAATCAAGAAAAATTTTAATAGAAAATGGAATGGATCTTAAATCTTCACCTGTTGGAACAGCATTCGATTATACTTCTTATTTACAAAAAATTGATTTATGGAATATTAAAACGGCAATAAGACATTATCTTATTGAAACACAAAAAAGAGGTATCGATTTTGCTTTATCTAAGACAAGATTATTATTTCAAATTTTATATATGCACTTTTTAGATCGTAGTAGAGGAATAAAAAAAATTGTAATTAAGAATGCTCAGAATATGATATGTTTAATGGATGATCTTATTACTTTATCATTTTTAAAACAAAGTTCAAATAAATTTAGTGGATTAAAGGAATTTCATTCAGATCTTTATGCTGGAAATGATTTTTCAAATTTTTATAAATTGATGTCAGGATGTTCAAAAAATATCATTCGAATGAATATTCATGTAAAGACTATACAAGAAGGAGATGCATTAGCAACACTTGTTAAATCACAAAATAAATTGAAACATCTTAAAATTACTTCTCAATCAGATTGTTATATTCCTGTACTTCAAGCTATTGAATATCAAAAATCTTCTATTTTATGTCTTAGATTAAAAGATCTTAACTTTCAAAATATTACAAAGAGAGCTTTAGAAGGTTTAATCTCATGTAATTTATTAAGATCTCTTTCACTTTTAAATTGTACTGGATTTAAAATTGTGAATCTTCAACCTTTATCTTTCGCTTTTCCTAATTTACAAAAATTTGAATATGGATGTGATTATAATCAAGAAAAATTTCCAGAGGAATTTATTATTGGAATACTTCAAACTTCTGGTCATAAGATGAAAAAATTGGTCTTTAATGATTTTAAAAATAATAAACATTCCCCTGATTTAATTCATGCTATCAAATTTTATTGTCCAAAAATTCAAAAATTAAAATTACAAAGAATAGCTTTTTATCAAGCATTAACCTTATTTCAAAATTGTATTCATTTAAAACAAATACATTTTGATGGTAGAGAAATATTTGATACTGATTCTCTTTTATACAAATTATCACAAAATGTTCCTCCTTCTCTTGAAACTATGGAAATTATAATGTTATTTCACAAACCTTGGAAAATTTCTCCTGATACTCTAGAGAAATTTCTTAAAAATAGTAGTCCATCATTTAAATTATTGAAAATATATCATGATAGTTCTAGTCCCATATTTATTGGTCCTAAAAAGATTACAACTTTTAATGAACAACATTTTAATTTAATCAGGAAATATGGAGTTAAATTATATATGTCTAGCTCGTTTGATCCCGAATATATTAATCCAATTATTATTCCAGGTAATAATAATATAATTAATTAATAATAATTTTTTTTTTTAAATATATTAATATATTAATATATTTTAAACATTTTTCTTTTTTTTTTGTAGAAGAACCTAAAACAATAAGGCGCAAGTATCAAAGTGCAATTATAGATGATGATTTGGATTTGGATTTCATATCAACGACGGAATTTCACTCTCCTTCAATAATCTTTAATATTCATACTACAAATTACACAAATCATAACGTTCATATTCATAATACTTCAAATAGTTCTCAACCAATAAGACGTGTTTCATCATTTTTTTCATCCTTTTTTGGATCATATTAGGGTTTAAGAATCATTTGTGGGAAATGGGTATTGATTTTAAGTGAATAGGTAAAAAAAATAAAAAAAAAAATATTTATGTGGGAAAATGAAAATGATTGATGAGATTTTTATTAAGGATGGAAAAAGAATGTGATCTAAATTTACAGTAATAAAAAAAAAAAAAAAATTATTAATGATTCATCATATTGAAATCATATGAAACATTGAAACTATTATGGTACTAATAGATTGGTAGCTATATCGGTCGAAGATCATGTATATTAAAGTAATGTTAATACTTAGTAGTGTTCGATCAATTTGATGAGTGATTATAATTGATTTGATTGATCATCGCCATCATCGCCCAAAAAACGAAAGAATTACACGTCTATTTACGTCTATTACTTAAATGCCATCAAATGTATCATCATTTGTATCATTTATTTGTTTATAAAATAAAATCAGCCTACAAAGTATTACAATTGAGATATTACCAATACAGTTATAACAAATATTATAACTTTATCATATTGATTATCATAGTTTTGATGAGATTCATATCGACCTTCCTATTAAAAAAAAAAGTAATTTAGATTTTTTTTTTGTCATACGATTACACAAAATCAATCAATTTTTTTTTAGAATGTTACATTTTACGCATTTTTACTATACCAAATTTATCTAACTTTAAGTTGTAAATCTCGAAACGCGTAAAAATAATATGAAATGAAAAAATTTTAATTATTTTCATATAAATTTAAGTAAAATAAAATATTTTGGTCATGCTTCGATATCTTTATTATTAAAAGAATAACTTATTATCAATAATTGGTAAATGATTATAATTTATTTAATCATTTAATCTATTATTACTTATTTGTAATTTATATAAATTCTTTCATGTTCCATAAACTAATTACTTATTCTTCAAAATCCATGGGTGTGTCGTAACTTGATCGAGGGGCAAACGTTTCTCAGGATCGGACTGTAATAAAGACGAAATAAGATCTTTAGCTTCCAAAGAGATTTGATCTGGTATTTTATAATCTACTGTGGCAATTTTTTGATAAGTTTCACGTAAGTCTTCAACCATGAAAGGAGGCTCCCCAACTAAAAATTCATAACACAACACTCCAAGCGCCCACGCATCTATCTTTTGGCCATAACCCGTATCTTTGATCATTTCAGGTGCCAAGTAATCAGGCGTACCACAGAATGTCATACGTCTCTGGCTTGCGTCTGGTGTATGAATCGCCCATCCGAAATCCGAAATCTTTATTTTATCATCACTTGACAATAGTATATTTTCTGGCTTCATATCTCGATGAATTACTTTTTTCTTTTGAAGATAGACAAGAGCAGCTGCTATCTGAGATATATAACTTGCTGCTTTATGTTCTGTAAAAGGCCCATCTTTTTGAAGATTCTTATATAATTCTCCATTTTCGGCATATTCTAGCACCAAAAATACGCGATGTTTATCGTGAAAGTATCCATATAAGCGTAAGATATTAGAATGTCTCAAATGAGACTGAATCTCCACTTCGCGTTTTAGTTGTTCTATCATATTATTTTCTCGAAATTCTTTTTTAAATATTACTTTGATAGCAACAATTTTCTTACTATCCTTTTCTCTTGCCATATAAACACGACCGAAACGCCCTTCACCAAGAGGGTTCCCCATTTCAAAATCATCTAAATGCCACACTCTAGGCTCTATTCTTTTTGAAGCGTTACTAAGAGTTTGTGGTTTCGTCGATTTGTCAGCGGTTTCGTCATCAATTGATAATTCGGATTTTTGGCCGTGTTTAATAGAACTCGAGACTTTTCCAGATTTGACAATTGACTTCTGTTGATTATCTGGTTTAATTTTTTTTGAAATTGAATTTTCCCTAACAGACTTTACGGTACCGTTAACAACAGTTTTTGGCGCTAGAGCAACGCGCTTTGCAGAACACTCAAATCCGGATTCAATTTTGAGTTTATCCATACGCTCTTCTAGTTGTTTTAAGTTATAAACTTTATTGTTTTTCTGGTGAAATTTCGCGTTTAGAGAGGTATTATTAGGCAATTCCATGTTCTCGTTTTGTTTTAGAAAAAAGAATAAAAGTGAACTTTTTAAAAAAGAAAAAATATATTTTTTTTCTATTTTTAAGATATTATAAGATATAGACGGAAACAGAGGAGACACAAGACGAAGAAAAAAAAAATAATAATACTATTGCTATGTATGATATATATACAAATTGGACTGATGTTATTATCACGTGATTCAATAGTTTTCCCTACACATTTTTTAGTCCGTATTTTTTTATATAAACTACTTATTTAATTTTTATTTTTATTTTACAGAGACACGAAACTAAAATATAACAGATAAAATATCGCATGTGACTTCATAATATAATTATATTATGAAGTCACATGCGACTTAGATAAGGTTATGAAGGGCGAGTGGGCTCTGGGGAAGGTCGTGGGCTGTACTTGTTGTTCGCTTTACTTCAAGGTCAGATGTCACCGCCTGTTGTGCGGTTTGTTCGTTAGTGATAGAATTACTGTCGGCTCAATTTATTTGTCCTTGTAATTTGTACTTCGAATTGGTTTATCTGAAACATAAAAATAAAATAGATAAGATTATGAAGGTAACTTCATAGTTCATAGTCTGGTAACTTTATAATACAATGGTAAATTCATAATATAATGGTGATTTCATATAATCTGATAGTAATTTCATAATTTAATATCATGATCTACTCAGTTTATTCTTTAGACGGTTTTTTGCATTTATAGTATTGTTTTAGGACCCCAATTATCACATTTAAAATCTATACTAATTTGCTAAAACTCAAAATATGAGTTATATATAATTTCAGTTTATTCAAATTATTTGTAGATCGGTAAATTTACAGTAATTGTTAATTTACCGAAATTAACAATCTTATTATACATTACACAACCGCCAATAAAATCGCAGTATTTATTGTCACGTGATATTTGATCGGTGCAAATCTATCGCGTATTAGCAGATAACAGATAATGCAAATCTACCACTTAAATAATGCAATATCTACCACTTAAGTATTATACCGCGTGTTTTTATAAATATCCCGATGCTTTTTACATTTAGATAATGATGTTTTATGGTAGTACTCTTCTCAAGAAGTTCATAAAACATGCTTTACCTTTTTGTTCAAGTTAATGAAAGTATCAAATATATACTTTCTGAACGTGTAATTAGCATAGAACCTACCAATAACCAGTTTTCTAACCTTTTTGAAGCAATTACATTTGGATAATATATTGACCGAGAAGTGCAAGTTTTTGTTAAACATGAAAAAACTGAAAACTGGTGAGAAGTAAATAATGGGATAAATGGAGACTTAGAAATGATGTCTATTTTAGGTTTAACATGAGTTAAGTTTTGTCTTATTGAAAATGCAAATACAGAGATGCCAGTTTTATCTCCAAATAATGAGCTAAACGCCTTTAGTATTTTAATGAATAATTCACGTAAACTTTTACTTTTCCAACATTGTACTGAATACAATGGGCATAACCAACTTTTCAATGAAATCATTGAGCTTTTTCAGTCTCAAAAAGTTGGTTGGATGGATGGTACGTATAATACGATTGGCAAACTATTTTTAAATCGTATTACAGATACTCTCTGGTATATCGATCCACATCTTTCTACATTAAATGCACGTTCATATCATCTTCCAATACTTTTTACACAACTAAAAACTTATCGAGATGGCAAAGTATATAACAAATCTTATCATACTAGTTATCATAAAAAGAATCCATTATTACAACAGAAACTTTCTCATCTTTCAAGTTCTCTTGAGCTATCTATTGGTCAACTATGGGCAAATGATGATATATGGAATCAAGTAATGCCTGCGATTTTAATTCTTGTTGAAAATTTAAAAAAATATGCCAAATATCTAATTACAACAGCTACAGCATGATCCAGCATTATCATAGAGATGAAAGTGCTCGTAGTCCTAAAAATGACTGTACTATGTATCAGATTGATGTGACAATCTTAATGATGATTACGTCTAATTGAATAATTTTTTATCAGACAAATCATTTTATAATTATATCAATATTTAGCAATATCTTCCACTTAATATTACGAAATGATACCGATTTATAAAAAAGTTAAAACTCACATTTCCAATAGGCATATATAGGTTAGTATTTATATGATATATCATAATTTATTTATAAAATTATTAATAACAATTTTGCTATTTTTCAGATATTATCAAGGAAATTATTTAGGAACCATTAATTATGTATGGAGAGTTCCAACAACTAATGATGAACAAAATGAAACTTTAAAAGCACATATGTTTGCTAAGATTCATGAAGGATTGCCTCGTTATTTTACATGACAAATGCAAAAAAATGTGCTTAATAAGGTAATAAAATAGTAGAATACAGCTAATGTTAATAAAAATATAATGCATAATCTTATAGTAATATTTTATTATTATTATAGTATTTCTATATCCAAAAAGTCACACCAGCTGTATTGCAGATGCTTTACTTCGATCTCACTGGTAATGCTACTATGACTGCAACTGCTATCAGCCATGATGTTGAAGTGAGATTACAATTAATGCTAACTCTGGCAGATCCCACTATTATATTTAATTTACGAACTAATAATGGATTTAATAGGACAAAATTTAACACATTTTGGGATGAATTAGAAGCTTATTTTAATGAACAAGTAAAGTTTATAAAATGCTTTTTAATATTAAAATTGTTAATTTACCAAATTGATATTTTATTCAAACTCAATAATAGAACTTACTTGCAGTAAATAAATGTAGATATGGGACCATTCTATATATGCCATTAGCCCTATCTGTTTGTGATCTTCATGAAATTATAGTAGAAAGGTTAAAAATTGCTCACAACGATTCTCTTCCTTCTACCATCCATATTCCATCAGAAGAATAGATTAGACTTCAATTTAATCCTACAAATGCTACTACAACACAATCAATGTATCATACTAGCCGATTTAATATGAAATTTAAGGTACAATATAGATTGCTTCAAAAAAATAGTGATGATACACATTATTGTGCAGCACTTTTTCGATATCTTAGAGAATTTTGCATTCAATACCGCCAATAGACATGTTTAATTTCTGCAGATGATAAATATAAAGTTCCCATTGGAGAAGATGTTACAGTTTCTACAGGTATAAAAAATTGACGTTCTATGGTAGACCAAAATAGCACTTTGGCTGCTGCTAATCACGATTTTACAAAATTATCCTTAACACCTTCAGTTACATTTTTCATATCAATTCCTAGTGATATTTTTGGATCATTTTATAATGGTCAGGTATTTGTATCTTATAAAGACGCAGTTTTTGAACTAAACAATGCTATTAGACATTCAGCCAAGTTTTTAAATGCACTCAACACCTAATATATGCATTAAATAATGGCACCAATCTTATGTCTTTATACTGATAGAGGTCCAGATCATCGATGTAATTATGGATTAGTACAGGTTGCATTGATTTGTCTTTTTCTTCGTGAAGATTTTGATTTGCTATTGCAGTTCGTACAGCTTCCAATCATAGCTAAATACTGTAAATCTAGCAGAATGAATTATGAACACCTTAAATTTGGGTCTTCAAGGTGTAGCACTTAAGCGTGATCCAATGAGCTCTGAATCTGAAGCTCTATTTGATATAGCAAATACCTTAGATGATATACGTAAAAAAGCTCAAAAATGTAGCGAACTAGAATCTGAATTAAAGGAGAATATAGCAGGTGCCTGAGATATGTTAAACAATCGAACAGAATGACTTACTTTACAGAAACTTAATATTTTTAATCAATATAGAATCGATATTGTTAAATTTATCTTAATGGTATCATTTTGATATCATTTTGATATTATTTTAATATTGATTTAATATTGATGTGATATCGAAATAAAGTATTATCATTTCGATATTATATCGATATTAAATCGATATTGAAATGATATCGAAATGATATTAAAATGATATCGCTTGAAAATTTAAAGTTTCTGTAAAGTATTATTTATTATATTTGCATGTTTAATATCAATTTTTATAATTTAAAAAATAGACAATACTGACCATCCCTATAAAAATTCCACATCCTTAATATATTCTAGTTTTATGGTTAAAATATTCTTATACAATAATAATATTCTTAAAATATACTAAAAATTAAACAGACGGGTTATTTAAATAGAATTTTATAATAATAAATTATTTTAAATTATACAAAAAATATACTGAATTTTTGAGTTGTAATATTAATG